>JAMKCH010021933.1:0-39913 GCA_023653785.1 Ophioderma brevispina | reverse complement strand
AAGAACAAATATGTTATTACAGTAATGATTTGTGAAAAAATTTGAAACATATGAATCCAAAGCAGAACTGTTCTGAAGAAAAGATGGCCACACCTGCCATAAAATGAAATCAATTCATAAACCTTCTAAACGCAAAATCGTGTACGCTAATTAACATCACAGCATGCAATAACAAATTTCAATGCATGATTTTTTTTCCAATCTAATCGTCCTCTTACAGTTACAATAAACCTTTCTGAATTGTTATAATTGGGCTGAACAGCTGGAGGGGGTGCATATATCTATTTATCTAACGGCTGCAGCCGAGATGCTCGTCACACCATGTAGCACCAAGTGTCCCTGTCCATCATTAGTTGGGGATGTCAGATGGATCCTGCTGGATGTCTCAAGCAATCACATCAATGTATTTAAAGGGATGACACCCTAGTTTTGGCAATGGTAAAACTCAACTGCGATGACATCTGAGACTACGTATCAATCGCACTATGACAGTGTCGGCCAAATATTCGTACTCGGCGTTGGGCAACAGCCCGGGGGGGCCACTCAACTGTAATGATGTACACATGCGAGACCACACAAACGCGTGCAAAGGGGTGTTTTTTATGTCAGATCGCGTACACGCGCGTCACCGCGTTAGGGTAGCAAAAACGCTGATTTCATGGAAAAAGGTAGTTTTAAATTTGGCTAAAACAACGCGTTTGGGACATTTCTTTCATTTTATTGTGGTTGTGTACCTCTGCTGTCCCGCTCCTTTTCCGCTGTCCGAAAAACTCTACCTTCCCTGGTAAATTTTTGTGGTTAGCTGAAGCTTTTGATGTCCTGAAGCACCAATAATGCCAGATTACATCGTATCCTTAATACTACGAACCTCCCCAGGCACCTCATCCATCATTACTCGCAGATTTTTGTGTCGCTAGTATGAACAGTGTTTGACCGCTGCGCTGTAGTCAGGATCTGCACTATAAGCGGTATCACAATATGCATTGAGACTTGCGTGTGAATCGTGCTTGTAAACAAACGACTTTGACACAGCATCAAGTTTGTAAAGTTATGGATGATAGACGTACCTGGCGGGCAGTACGGGAGCAACGAATACACCAGTTGTTAGCGTTTCCATTTTGTTTCATTTTATTCAATTAGGCATGTGAAGTAGATGGACCACCTACATACCAATCATTTAGCAAAGACATAAGTAAAAAGGTAATTTTGAAATACATTTAGTTCGGAGGGCATGCCATGAAACTAAGCTGCAGAGATTCTGCACTCAAGTCCGCCGTCCACCGCCATGACCCGCGGCGGTGTTTTCCGCTGATTTGTATAGCATGTTATTTGATTAGGCCTATACTTGGGGAACGATGTGTTGAATTGGAAAGCTCATGAACTTGTTTATGAATCTAAATTCCATGTCAAACTCTGACATATATGGGCGTCTTGAGTGGAGATAAAACTCGGCGGAAATCCCAAGAATGCTCTTGAAACAACAATACATGATCAAGCCGATTGTTGCACATTATGCAAAAACTTGTTAGGCGGTCAATTTAGACCATTAACTGTTATGGGTTGTATGGACAAAACTTGTTTAGCGGGGGGACGTGGGTATTTTTTGGGGGGAATGCGCGCTAAAAAACTTGTTTAGGGGGTAAAATTTTGGCAGAAAGCGCCCCGCTAAAAACTTGTTTAGGGGGTAATTTTGCTCACGAGAAAAACTTGTTTAGGGGGTGTTTCGAAAAATTTGGTCACGCATGCGTACGCTGTTAATATCTGAGTGGCCCCCACGGGGGCCAACAGAAATGAAATTGGCAGGGATATCTCTGTGCTGTGGGTATGTGCTATGCCAGGATATGTTTTGTACTCGCATAGATAAGAAGCCTGGTGTACTTGCCTCCAGTCTATCCTAGTAGCTTTTTCTTCATGGTTCAGGTCTCAGATCCATACTCACAGGCTCTGAAAAAAACTTCAGCTTGGTTTAATACCAGATTGCCATAAGGGTGTACTTATTGCAGGCATTCCAAACTTGTCCTTTGCGGAGACAGGAAGTCTTTCTTTGTTTGGTGGCACGATACTTATTTTAAATGAGTTAGAAGAAGATGACCTACATGCTGAATTCTAGCAGAATCTATGAAGATGCGAAACCTCAATTCAATGTACGCAAGGATCAAATAAATAATACCAACCGAGCAGAATTATACTGTATCCAGATGTTATTTTCCCTCAATTGCGCGTCTAAGTCAAGACCGTACGCAAGCCAATTCACGCCTCGCATAGCAAACAAGTTGAAAAACAAAACAACAGCTAATTGAAAATCAACCAATCACGGGCATGTGTAACCGATCAAACAGGTACGTATGGAGTGCGTGCACTGCAGCACAAGCGTTAGCAACGGCAAAAACCCCCCCGAAAAGAGAAAATAAACTCCTGGACAGATTAAATTGATAAAATATTATATAACTGGGAGAAACTGGCGAGCATTGCAACTAAATAAAGACGAAAACCTACACAGTCTCAACCCGGTCCTTCTCACTAACTAAGCGTGAGATATACCACTGAACCACGAGGACTGTGTACGTGGATACCAGAGAACAAGCGCTAATGTATTCAGTCTTTATTTAGAGTCTCAGTACTGATAAACTTCTCATGGCTAGTTAGCGAGAGAACCGGGTTCGAGACCGCGTAATTTTCGTCTTTATTTATTTCAACGCTCGCCAGTTTCTCCGAGTTTGCCTAATACTTAATTATTTTAATTGTGAGATCAGCCACAAAATTGATTGAGGCGGCTTGTTGTTGCACGTTTGTTCATGAAAAAACATCTCTTTGATTTGAATGATTATCACATAACGTAAGGGGGGGTGGGGTGGCTGGATTCACCTTATATTCACAGCAGTACTGCCGTGTTGAGGATTTATAGGAGGCAAAAGACATTATCTATTATTTTCCAGATCACTTTCAGAAAAAAATCAGAGATTTAATCTGTGGAGTAGTCGTAAGTTAACATTGTTGTACCCACAAGTCGCATATTTTTATCTCACGAGGGTGGGCTAAAGGCTTCCAAGCGGTGATAAAATGCACAGGGGGGGGGGGGGGGGGGGGGGGGACTCGTCGGGCATAGAGTATTAATTCTCTAATGAACTCTGATAATTTGAAATTCTCCAATGTCAACAAGATAATCTGGACCAAAAACACAACAAGGCCAAAGGAAGGTGAAGGAGACTCTTCGTCCATTGCCCAAAATAGGCAACACATTTTTTAATCGGCAATATTCTCTTTTTGGCGAGTCCTGTACATCACCATAAATTCAGCAAACGTTATACAACAAAAATGTGTTAAAACAGAATGCATCATGTAACGCATCTGTATAGCGCACTTCTTGGAACTAGTTGCACACGGTGTAATCTTGCAAAAGCCTGCCGTTTATCACTAAACCAGTGCATATATGTAGTGAAAGAATGTTGTGAGGGTTGAATAACAGATGTTGATGCACCTCTAATATTCTGAACTAATCAAGCCAAATGATTGGCTAATCTGCATTACAAGTACTTTTTCCCTAGGACTATTTCCCTACAATTTCATTCCCAGAGTCAATGTGAGGGGCAATAATAAAAGTTTATGGTTTATAATAATAATAATGGATGAAATAGGGACCAAGAGTGTATAATTCCAGAAGTGAATGCGGAATCTTATGAAAATTGCAAGAGCAATTTACGATTGAACAATTGCCTTCTATATTTTTTTAGAATACAATTTTTGGAAAGGATAGTCACTCCAAAAAAATTACAAACTCCAATTCACATTTTTTACCCTTCAGAATTTTCACACAAAATCACACCAAGAACAGAATTTAAACGTTCCTGAGACTTCAAATTGCCAAAAATTTAAAACCTTTATTTATATTAGGACTAAAGGTCCAAAGAGAGATTTTGAGGCACCCAAATATGTGTCATAGTAGTAATTTTCATATAGAGTAGACACTCATGATTTATGCTTGTATTTGCTACAGAAAGTCTTAAAAGAGAGTAAAAGATGATTTTTGATATGCTTATATTTCAATGTAAAAAACATAGGATGAAATCTGATTTGCCTCTATACGAAATTAGAAATTCACAATTTTAGTACCAAAGAAAACAATTGACGTAATGCTTTCAGATGGGGATTGTTAGATGAAAGCTTACATCAGGGACAAAAAATCAGTACTTTCAATTTTTTAGGGACACCCGATATGTTAAATCTCTTGTCGCACCTTAAGTTTACATCTTGATTTTATTTTTTAAAAAAAATAATAAGATTCTTATGACCAACGACCTAACCAAAATTGAGTGGCGGAGGACCACACAAACAATTTTGTTCCAGCCTAGCTCAAAACTGAAACAGTAAAAACTCAGCTTTTTGTGGGAGTGGGTCACACCATGGGACAACTCCAAACAAAAATTTAACAAGCAATCAAAACAATTAGTGAGATGCAAGATCCATTGAGCAGCCTTGCATTTGCCGGCATGTTTAACTAGTCACTATCTTTCTTCCATTTTGGTCACAACATTACTTTCTACTGTTGTTCTTATTCACAGTGAAGGCCGAGGACCAGAAGACAAAATCAGACCAGTGGTTAGGAGTCACAGTTAGGAGTCAAGGAAAGGTGGAATTGTTGCTGTAAGTAATTTAGAAATATGGCCTTTCAAATAGGTTCATTCGTGAATCCTAGAATCTTGTTCATAATTGTTGGAAGACTGTGGCAGGATTTGGTTCCCGCCCCTCATTTCAAATGTTGCATGAGCACGACACATTGGGCAATCTCGCTCCATATTATTTTCACACTGACTTGGGAGCGGACAGGTAGGGGGAAGAAAGTATAGTTAAAATTGCGTTTCAAGTCCTATATTTCTTGCATAGTTGCCAATATGAACAAGTGTTCCAAGGACTTATGACCAAGATTGTAGCAATAAAGCCCCAAGTTTTTCCCATTCGGAAATTTTTGCGGAATTTGAGGTTAAACGCGGAAAATACAATTTTAGATGAGAGAGAAAAACGTCCAAAAATCAAATTACTTCACTTTCCCTAAGTAAAATTACTAAGATATTACAATTGGATTCATAATATAACAAAATGAGCAATATGCCATTCCATGACCCTTATCGATCTCCAAATCCCGTCTGATTTAGAATTCTGATAACCCATCAGAATTTATCAAACCAGATTATCGTACAAAAAGCTTGCATCGATTGTCTTTGACTGTACATTGCGATATCACTGATTACCCGACTCCATTTTGCTTCGGAAATGCTGTCAATGCTGCAAGAATGTGCTGTGCGCAGTCTCACGCTAGATCGCAGTATTTTTCCAAGACGTAATAACCTGTGTAACGGGAAACTGCTCACGAAAATTGATCGTGTTAACTCTAACAGGTGTCACGGCCGAATTTGTAATTAAAATTGCAATTAATGCTTTTAAAAAGTGACTGCCGCGCAAGTCTGCACCAAGTAAAAGCGCCGCCGAAAGCGTAACAAAGTCTGCACCCAGTAACGCTGTGTACCGTAATCATGATAAATTATGTACAGCATATTTACCTAGAGTCATCGATCAGGATTTTTTGCAAGGTTATTGTAGCTTTATGTAGGAGTTAGACAGTCACAAACTTACTCTTCCGGCATAGTGAAAAGCGGAAAATTTCAATTAAAAAAAAAAAAAAGCGGAATTTGACGTTTTTAAAGCGGGAAATTTTGGGCTTTATCCTAGCACATTTTTATAGTCCACTAGATATGCATTTTTTTTTTTTTTTTTTTTTGAGAAAAAGTTATTTGCAACTTTAGTTGATTCTAACTGTGCGTTTTGATGTTATGAAGAATATGTTTGTACATGGTGCCCATAGGCCCACGTGTGTAATTCTCTCAGTTTACGGACAGAAAATACAAAATGCAAATTTCTTCCAGAGAAGATCCAATTTGCACGTAGATTTGGCACACATGCTGTACTTAGGCCAAAGGTTCAAGATGACTTTTTTAGGTAAGTCCGGGGGGGGCGGGGGGGGGGGGGGGGGCGGTGGTGGGGGGGACCAAAGGCGGTGGATCACACACAATGTCCCTTTTAACCCTAAACACCGGCGAGACGGCAATGAGGAGCCACGGAAAAACGTGGTAACCGAGTCGGAAAATGTTTTTCGTTGCCATCTGGGCCCGTTCAAACTAATATTTTTGGTCGCGCAAAATGGACTCTCGTTGGCCCTCATTGCATCTGCAGGCCGTCTTACCGAGAAAATGACGCCGATGTTTTCTGTTGCGCATCTGGGCCGTCTTCCGGGAAAATGACGCGATTTTTTTGTTTTTTTCGTTGCATCTGGCCGTTATTGACTTTACGGCTACTTTTACCTGTGCCGGGAAAAACGGCCCGAGATGCAATGAAACGCAAACTTTGGCTCGCGTTGCATCTGGCCGTTTGAAAATAAATAGATTCCCCTTCGTTGCTTTTGGGCCGTTGGTCGGCCAAACGACCCGGTCCGGGTTAGGGTTAAGGTAGAGGAAAAAAAAATAATGCAGTAAGGACAATAATTTAAAATTGCCTAACATGACTTAATTGTCTTGCGCTAGCTTCCAGTCTTAAGAAATCATATACAAATTTTAGATAATAAATATAATATATTGCTTTTATAAAGCGCCAGTTCATCTGAGATCACAGTGCTGTTGCCTATTATATTACACTGCCGTCAAGAAATAATCAACAATCATTTGGCTTCATCTAGGCCGGCAGCTTGGCCAAGCGCACAATCATATCAGCACTTAAGATTGCAAAATTCCCATACAGCTACCCGAATATCGCTGGGTCGACGAGCAAGTGAGGTAAAAGCTGCCTTGCCCAAAAAGTGCACAACCAACCTTAGCTACACATTGCCACAGCGGGGCTCGAACCCACAACCTTGGATAATGAAGTCGGCAGTCATTCCCTTTCTTTTTGGAACCACATGTGCCCTCTATAAATTAAAACTGAGATATTAGCCTCTCGGTTATAAGAACCAGGAGGCGAACAAATATTCAGCCTTACTTATAATACGTAATCTTGTGCAATGATGCATAAATGGCGAGCATTACTCCACCCAGGAAATCTGCCTCAAAACCACCTCACCTCCAAATGCCACGGAAATTGCTCAAAAACCAGGAATTTGCCCCCTTCTGGACAGTGACCCCTGTTCGCCCTGCCAATACCCACATCATTTAAGGCTCCCTAAAAGTACCTTGGCAGAGTAAAAAAGTGTATGCTATGCCATAAACAGGATTTCGTTTTGCTACTTTTGTGCCTTTTTCATTTCACTAGTGATTTTTAATCCAATTATGTATAAAAAGCAAAAGGTCCAAAATGGGTCAATCACATTATGCTATCACTATGAGCCGTTTAGTCTCAATTCCCATGACACAGGTCATAATTTTAGTCACCAGTGACAGTGTATTTAGAAAATACACCCCCTGGTTTTGCGAGTTGAATATGATACCCAGAGCACACAGGGTTACTTGATTTCAGGTTTAAACACACTGAATGTGTCTATGAGGATGAGCATATTGTGTATGCAGGCAAATCTAGACATGAACATGTGAACAGGTTTATCAATGACAAATTTTTTGTTGACCTTAAAGTGAATTTTGTGATCCAGGCACAGTCATTTTTGTTTTAAAAATGGTTTACTAAAGTACGAGAAAAAGTATTTCCAAAATTTCAGTTGATTCTGATTGTACGTTCTTCGCTGTTATGGAGCAAATGTTCCACTTTGCATTCCATTGTGCGTGTGGTGTATGTGTTCTACTGAGTGTGTGGTAATAAATGTGGTTGGCCAATTTGATCGTTTTAATCATAAATCAAAGAAAACCGAGGCCTTAAATTTCAGAGGTAAGGGAGGAAAAATATGAACTTTCTTCTGATATCAAATCTCACTTTTGATGGAAGAAAGTGAGGCGGACGAGCTTTCTGATGAGGTCACCCAACTTTATGAGACAAATAAACATTTCATTTCATTTTCCAAGGCATGCCAGTGCCTAAATTCATTCCAAATTGAGACTTTGCATGTTTGTCATCGTTACCCCGGGCATTGTTATCACTGTCTACATACCTGAGTAAATGAGACCAAGGACCTAGTGTCTTTTTGCATGAATAAATATGATTTTATATTTTTGCCTTATGCGCATCGTTTATTCAATGAGTGATTCTGATTGAGGAATTTGATGGTTTGGAATTGCTTGCTGCTGCGTGTTTCTACATAATATAGTGGTTCCTATAGATGGAACATGACCATTGATAACTACATTGCGATAACACTAGAGAAGACCACGGGCTATGCACCCCTAGGGTAATATCTAATAGTAGCTATAAGTGTATTTTGGCACAACTTGGAGTCTCTCCCTGACAAAATGTGTAATATAAGTGGCAAAAACTGTCATGTTCACCTTAGACACTAAAACCGCGTATAGCAATTTTTGTTTATTTTGATTTTAAACCCCTTCATTAATTCATGATACATATTTTTGTGCCTTTTTGTAGTTCAAAAAAATGTAACTCTTATGGTAGTGAGTTGACTCTTGTCATTTTCAAACAATAGTGTCCCTTTGTGCATTCTAGTCTATGAAAAATCCTTGTTTCCTGTAACCTGACCACCCAACTTTTCGTATTTGAATGCAAAATTCATGGAGTTTCAAAAGTATTTCATTAGTTGGTATGTTTTGTAGTGTACAAGCAAAATTTGAATCAAGAACATACAGGGTGAGTCAAAAGATTTACACTCGTTTTGTTTTGAGGGGGATTTTTCCTACAGCATTGAAAAACCTATCAAAGATAAGGAGTACCATATATAAAAAACTAGATGATTTCACCTACTAAGAGAATTTTTAATTTTGATTTTTGCACTTTGCATTGCAAAGTGTATGCTACCTTAAAGATAGGTACCCTTTTTTCACTCTTCCACGGAATCACTGTTGTGGTATTTGGCCAAGAGACGTTGGGATGAGTCTACACAAGTACACCATGACAGTCTTTGCTTGTTTTGATACCTTTGTGTAACCTTCATCAAGAAAAATGTTAAAACTATTTCATAATCTGAAATCAATAACAAATTATGTAATCTACAACCAAATTTTGGAGCATACTTCAATAAATGTTCGAAATTGACACATATCTTTTCGTGGAAACTGAATGCAAATATGTAGGCAACCCGGCAACAGCCGGCTGACCCACAGTTCCACCGACTCCTTCTAAGCCTGATGTGGGGGGTTGGGCTACTTTGGGGAATCAATATTTGAACATTACACACATTCAACATCCATCTGTCTTTCCTTTTGCTTCTCATTCCTTTTCTTCTCCCTTCCATCTCTTTTCATAACCCTTTTGGCTTGTCCTTTTCCCACTTTCCGCTTTGCCGCTTAGCTTAAGATTATTTCCTGGTACGCCATGGGGAGGGAAGGGGGCAATGCGGTCCCCTTCCCCCTGCCCTGTTACGCTACTGTCATTGACTATGGTAAGAACTATATCAACAACAGTTGTTAAGGATTAGGTGGTAATGGCTTAGTTTATGCAAACAAAAATACAAAACTAAAATACTTAAAAGTAACAGTAAAAAGTAACATTAACTCAATGGCTTTTTGCTGCAGTGCAAGTGAAGAATGTAAAACCGCTGGGGGTCAATATGTTTTTGGCGCCTTTCCGTTAATTTTACCATATCTGCAATATCCGAAAAGGTAATGTTAGATTTTTTTACAAATGATAGTGGATTGAATGAGTCATTGTTTTTCTGCTATAAACAACAATTTCTAAACTTGTTAAATATTTAAGATTTAAAAAAAAAAAAAAAGTGTAAATCTTTTTGATTCACCATGGATTACTCTCCTGAAAATAGGTTTTAGGCATCAAAACCAACATGTTGGGCTGGTACCCTCAAGTAAAACATGACCAAGTACTTTAAAACAAGCATCTTTAGGAGCAAATCAGGTGGGTAGGGGTGGGGGACGGGGTTGGGGACGGGGGTTGGGTAGGGGACGGGGGTTGGGAAGGAGGACGCGGGGATGGGGAAGGGTTGAGGGGGGGGAGGGTTGTTTGGCTGTGGGGATGGTTGTGTGGGGATGGTGGGGGGTTGGGTGGGGGGGGGGTGAAGCTTATAAATTGATTTATGATCAAAATGTATACGCTATCAACACTTGTGTGGGTGGGTGTAGCTTGGGTTAGCAAGGATCATTCAGAAAGGGCTTCAAAAAATCGTTGAGAAAATTGGATGTTAATCGGCTTTGCACGGGACTCATACAGTTGCACTCTGGTGTGCTGCTTTTTGTCTAGAGCACATGTATGTGCGAAAGTAGGCGAAGACTTTGTGGTTTCAAGAAACAGCCTTGTTCTACTAATTTAAAAAACTCAATTTGACCAAAAAATGCATTTAGGCCCTTTTGGAAATTCAACTCTTATATAATAATAATAATAATAAAGGAGTTATAACACGACCAAAAAACATGCGTCTCTAGGCGCCGTACAATGAGGATACAATTTTGTAAGGCATATAATAAAAAAACAATAAAATTAGTATTCATTTCGCTCGCAAATCAGCCAGGGCGAATGGGACACAAGTAAAAGACAAAGAGCAAAGAATCCTTATGACCAGAGAGCGACATGGATTACAAAAAGTATTAACAAAACTTGCAATGTGATGCTCGCTTAAACTAATATAATACATGAAATATAGATTTACAAAAACTTTAAAAACGGCAAATTCATGCGAACAATACCATACAAGTGGGACCGCACACAGGCTAAAAACAATGGAAACCCAGGAGAGGGAGAGGTTACTAGCACCATATAGACACTCTCAGCGAAGATCCTCAGCATCTCGCTCCCTTGGCTGGGTCATGCACACATAATATATAAAAAAACACCAGCGGAAAAATGATAAGATAAGAGCACTAACTATAATCAAGCCTGGAGAGGAGAGGTTACCAGCACATCACTCTCGCAAGACATTACTATCTTGCCCCCTAGATGTGAAAGGGCAGGGGGTAAATAGCAGAAAAACTTAGTGAACAGCATTAAAAGTATTCAAAATGCAATTTGAAAAAGGCGTTTTGAGCTTAGTGCTTGAAGTGTTGAGTGATGGCAACGTTCAAATAGAAACAGGGAGATCATCATATAGCTTAGCCGCTGCGTATGAAAAAGATCGCTCTCCATAGAACTAGTTGAAGGAATAGGCTGATTTAAGCGGTAGGCATTGGCAGATCTTGGGCGACTCTTCTGGGGTTTGTACAGGTCAATCCGGTATGAAATAAACAAAGGGTGCCATTTATGGATTGCCTTGTATGCGACAAGCAAGATTTTATATGCTAATCGTTGGCGATGACGCCAGGGTAACTCCTCGAAGCACTGGTGTTAATATGCGCAAATCGAGGGACGCGGACAGATCAGACGTGCAGCTGTGAACGCGTGGAGCTTGGAGGATTTCAGATAGTCAGGCCAAAGACCAGTGAGTACAACAATCTAACCTGCTAGTAACAAACGCGTGCACTAGACGAGTGTTGCCTCTTTACTCAGGTAGTGTCAAATCTGCCACGAATCTTCCTTTTTACCTAGCATAGGACTTTGCAAAGATGATCACCTGTTGAGTCATAGTGAGCGATGGATCCATTATGACACCAAGGTGTCGGGGACTTCAGTGAAGGTTTGAGATGGATGGAATTACCACTTCTGATCGATGGAACATGCGAATATCTCCACGTGTGAACGGAGAGTGAAATACATTAATAGGGTTAGGTCATTTTTAGGACAAGTATTTTCCTTGCACCATGCACGAACATCTGAAATAACGTTCAAAGCTTCTCCGCGGCTAGATCTCGATCGCCAGGCGGGAAGGTAACAAAAGAGTTGCGTATCGTCTGCGTACGCCACAGCATTTATCCCATGTGCCGCTGCAATGTCCAACAAAGAGAGAACCTAAAACAGTTTTGGTAAATACCATAGGGTCAGCAACGGACCTTGTGGAGCACCACATTTAAGGAAAACAACAATCTCTGACAACTCATTCTTAATTGCCACAGACTGTGTGTGGTCACGTAGAGTAGACGATGGAATGATGAAAACACTGCAGAGCATTTCCCTTGTTTCAGTGAGGGAGCGACGGTTCAGCAGCTGGATATGATCTAACAAGTCAAAGGCTGCACTGAAATATAACAGCACAAGCAACACGTCTAGGTACCAACGCAGATAGCTAGAATTCATTCTGAAACTTGAGAAGGGCTGTTTCAGTACACTATCGCTGTGGTCTATATGCTGACTGCATGGGGTTGGAGATGATGATTTGGTAGATATCTTGTAAGCTGTTTCATAGAATTCTCTCAATACCTTCCCCAAAAATGGTAAGTTGGAAATCGGACGATAGTGTGACAAGATGTTGGTGTCAAGATTTGCTTTTTGAGTAAGGGAATTATCGGGCATGGCTTTAATAGAGAGAAATATTCCCAAAGTCAGAGAGAATTCACTATTTTAGTGATAGTTGGAAGCAAGTCTTGAAGGGCAGGTCTTGAAAAGGCAGACTGGAAGAGGATCCAATGGACAGGATGTGATTGCCGAAGATTTAATTGAATCGGTTTTTGAATATGTTGCATCATGTTATATGTGTTTCGAGTTGTATATTGTAGCACCCTCTATTGCATAATATCCATAGAGATCACGTAAAAGGGCCATTGAGCAGAGATGTCACACACGTGAACGAACTCATTTGCCTCCCATGAAAAACAACCAATCTAACGATAGTGGAAACATTATTTTTGGTGAGGGTTGGACAAAATCTAACCGGAAAATAAATATTTCCACTTTAGTAGGTTATTGGTTTGTCTGGGAGGCAAACAAAGTTCGGTTACGTAGTGACATCTAAAGACTGCCCTAAACTAAATTCAAAAAAATTGTGAAGTTGGTACAAAATGTAACTAGAGGAATTAAAATATCAAAATAGGGTGTGCAAGTTGATTTGATATTATTTGTTATATTCTGTTTTGTAGTAATACTCATGTGCGTGCAAAGGTGTATGGTCAATAGCTGCCATGTGATACATATGAGGTGATCACATGTATTAGGATAGCTCTCAATTATCTTTCAGTGAGTCAGTGGCTCGTGCAATGGTTTTGGGGGCATCACCTGAAGAACCATTTCAAGAGCCACTGACCAAAGCCATGATAGTGTGTTTGTGGGAATTGTGACAAAATGGCAGCTATTGCACTTACGACTTTGTTGCACTACATTGACGAAATGAGACTTACAAACGCTGTACTGTAAGTCGGTTGGCATTAGTAGTTATTCAAGGGTTTAGGGCAAAAAGGCCCAATCTGCAATAGCTGCCACATGTTTAGATTTGGCAGGTATAACACTTAGATAAGAACACAACTGGACAAATGGCAGCTATTGCAGATGGACCTTTCTTGCACTAAACCCTCGACATCACACATTTTTAACCTGATATCTAGTTTTGCCGATATACAGGATGTTGTGCTACAGATATAAAGCGGTCAGTGAACGAAAAGCGGTCTAGGGAAAATGTTTTCTACGGAAAAGCCGACCTGACACCAGAGTCTTTTATATCTGAACAATGGACCCCGTGTAGGAACAAGGGAACCGGCAAGACAAATTTATGGCTTAACTGTTCAGGCCAGGGACGGGGCGTCATATAGATGAACGTAAAAGTATGGATGTCAGTCCTCTCAAGAAAAAAGAAAAAAATCCCATCAAAGAGGGAAGGACTTGTACAATGAAACTATGGCAGGGACAGAATCCGAATAAGGCAACAATTGCCACATCTGACGTTAATTTGAACGGTTGCAGAACAAGGTCGGAAGTGCAGAATCATCTGGAAATTAAAAAGCTTATTTTGAAACAGAAAGTTTACCTTACACGAATTATTGTGTCCGCACTTCGAAAACCCGACTCAAGTAGGGCATGTTTTAACTTTTAAATCATCTTTTGTGGAACATGACCCAGCGCCCATAAGAACATTTAACAGATCACAGTGGCGCTGCATGATGGACAAACTTTGACATACGCGCAATTGGTCGGCTAATCTTGTCCCTGACTAATAGTAAGAATAATAATATTAATAAATTAAGATTAAGCATTAATAGAGCGCTCTACACAGAACCACCAGCGCTTACCCACAGAAACAATGCAAATTAGAGGCAGCAGCTATTACAGCGCCAATTGCAACACATTGTACACGAACACGACCGAAACCACATACGTAAACTAGGACAAGGAAGGGGAAGAAAGAAAAGTCCAGTTCTTTAGAAGCAGGAGGAACCCGAGCACCCGGAGAAAACCTGCGAGAGCGCGCTTGGACTGGAAACCAAGTACACGTTAAAGACTCATGCCCGACCCGGGGAGTCGAACCTGGGACCTCATGGGGTAAAGCGAGGGAAGACCGCTGACGCTACTCGCTAGAACAACATGAATGGGGGATTTACACAAAACAGTTTAAATACATCGATTTACTTTAAACAGAACCAATGCATTGTTATGTAACACACCTCATTTATTGGATGCCAGTTCGAGGCTCTCACTAGAGTTACATACGCTCATCCACAAGGACACAGTTAAGTGGGCTGTACTTGTACATATATTCGACATGAAGTGACCTTGGTGATCTAGGTTATATATCATCCCAAGAACAGGGGGTGTTGGGTGGTATATTTTCTAAATGCATTGGCTTGGTGAATGAAAGTTACTGAACGGTGACAAGGGAATTGAGTTTTACTTGCTCGTAGTGATCATCTGCAAAATGGCAAATCTTGCAAAGGATGAATATACTTCATCCGGCTTGAACTAAGGAGTGATGTCATTAACATCTCGCTGCGATTGTGCATGCGATCACGACACACCGACTGTGCGCGCTTGACATTATAGCTGCGATGGGCACGTTTAGGACTGCGTTTGAAAGCTATGACGTCACTCCTTAGTTCAGGCCCGGACGGAGTATATACGATGGACGCAAGAAGTGTGAAGAAGGCAAGAAGACAAGAAAACGGTCTGGTGCTGGTAGAGCTTCCTCACTTGCTAGAAGATGGCGACATCGAAGGCCTTTGTGATTATTTTTTGACAGGGAGCTGGTGAGTTACTTGGATTGCTGGAATGGGCGGACAAGACACGTGAGAAACAGCCTAGTAGATGATAGCTCTTGTCATGGAAAGTAGGTTTCTTCTTATCGTGTCCAAACACTGTGTCTCTCAATATGAATCCAGCCAGATAGGGGCTACAATGTCTGTGCGGCTTCACTGAATCTGAACGGGCCTTATTTTGCATTGTGCTCCAGAAGTGGGCAGGACCAAGAGAAGATGTTCCATTGCTGTGGTGCTGTTCCACAACCCACAAGGTAGTAGTGTCCTGATCTGCTTCAAGGAAGCCCCACTTCGCAAGGAAACCTTAGAGCGGCAAGTTCTGTTTCTCAATCTGTTGAAGCCATTCAGCTTCCAGCTAGCTTCCAGGTAGCCCCACTCTGCAAGGAAACCTTGATCGGCCAGTTGGGTCTCAATCTGTTGACGGCCATCAGCCCATGAGGAGTCAGCTCCGGTGGGAGATGCTCACCCGGTTCAATGCCGATAGATGTTAATTGGTTGAGGCAAGTCAAATTTCTTTCCACAAGGCAACTCTCTGAAGCTCCTTAGAGACTGTTTCAAGAGGTTGGACTTTTGCTAAGAATCTCTCTCTGGATTTAAGGCGGTTGGCGCAGAGGGTATCTGTCCAGACTTAGGGTGATTCACATTAGATACTGGCAGCTACGCTCGGCATTGCTCGCACGCTACGAAGGATGTCTGGTGGAGCAACTCTTAATTAAGGTTTCTGTTGGTGTGGAGGAAGTAGGTTAACTCAGATTCATTAGGATTATGTCTTTCCAGAGGGATGGTGCGGGGTACCTCTATGGATTGCTGCATTACAGGAGGGCATGGGGAATTGGAGGAGGGTGGTTGATAGCTACCAGTCCATTTGATGGAGTTAGTCCGTTTCTCAACCTGCAAGACCGAACTGGACGACTCAGTGGGAGTAGGACTCAACAGCTATTGTAGGTATGTAAAGATTGGAACTCTCCATGGTTAACCCCTCTGAGGTCTACCGCCTTTTCTTAGAGTATCTCTGATGGCTTCATACATAATAAAACCTTGTGAAGTTATCCAATCAATATAAATATATATTATGTACCTCTTAAAGAGGGACTCGGGAAAGAAAAATAAGAATGGTTCATAGTGATATGTTTTGTTGGACCTAAACCAGAAAGAAAGAGGAGGCATCAGAGGATATAGGGTTATGAAGGAAATAGAAACATTGTAAACTGGGGACGAAATAGATCAGAATATGGCCAGTGATGTGGCATCAATTGTTGCTGGTTCTCAAAATGGACAAATCGCAACTTAAAAAAAAAAAAAAAAAAAAACCCATGGGGACAATATAGATGATTAAGCAGTGAGTGTCCATACACAACCTACGATTACAAACAAAAGGTTTAGTTCTTCACAACTTGATATCCTCCGGGCTCAGACTTTCTGTTTGGTAAAATACACCCATATCTACCATGACAGTCTTATTTTTTTTCTCTCTGGAGTCATGTTTTCGTTTCCTTACCATATCTTCTGGCTTATTAATCATACGCCCAAATGAATAACCATTCCATTTGGTCGATAGTTTCCGGGGGTAGAGCGGTTTTCACAATTGTGCCATTTTATTGGTCAATGTCCCTCTTAGCAAAGGGGTACTTTGACCAAAAAAAAAAATTATCTCCGTAAGAAATCCCTTCCAATCTCAGTCTAAAAATCTTCTTTAACCCGAACCAGGGACCGGGTAGTTTTGCCGGCCGAAGGCCCAAAAATGCAAGCAAAAGCAATATACTTTTTATTTTAACGGCACCAATGCAACGAGAGCCAAATCTTGCGTGTCATTGCATCTCGGCCGTCTTTCCCCTGGCACAGGGAATAGTAGCGTAAAGGCAATAACGGCCCAGATGCAAGGAAACACATGCGCCATTTTCCGGAAGACGGCCACCAGATGCACGAAACACATCGCTGCAGTTTACCCGGAAGACGGCCCAAATTCAACGAAACACATCGCGCCATTTACTGGAAAGACGGCCCAGGTGCAACGAAAAAACATCGGATGAAAAGGCAATAAAGAACAGGGTAAAGAAATAAATAAAAAGTTTTTTTTCAATAAATTAAAAATAACACATGTCTGCATAAAATTTGTAGTTATAGTTCGGCCAGTCGTGATGTGCGCTATTACGAACATATAGTCGTGCGTGGCGCTATTAGCTCGTCATGCTCCGTTACGTCTGGGAGACGTTTATGCCATAAGAACCCAATGTTATCGAAAATGGTGGCTCTATCACCATCGAAATCGAAATGTCTATGGGCATTTGTACAAGATGTAACCCCGCCGGATGAAAAATTATTGCGCCTTCTGCGGGCAAGACGGCCCATAATGCAGCAGAAAAACCCATGATCCCATTTCCAGTAATAACAGGCCGAGATGCAATACAGAAGCATTCGCGTACATTCCTCAGGGAAGACGGCCCCAGCATCACGAAACGCATCGCGTCATTCTCCGGGGAAGACGGCCCATGAGTGCCAACGAAAACGCATCGCGTTCAGTCTCGGAGAAGAAGTCCCACAGATGCCAATGAAACGCAATGAGGAGCCATATTTGCGAGACCAAAAAATAGTTGTACGGCCCAGATGCAGGAAACGCTTTTCCGACCGCCCGGTACCACGTTTTCGTGGCCTTTCAATGACCTCATCGGCCGCGTTAGGGTTAAAGAAGTAAGCTTACGAAAATGAAGCACTTAAATCTGTTAGTATAAGGACACAGTTGTCAAATTATTGACAAAACAGGTGTATAAAAATGTGGGATAGAACAGAAAACAATTATTTTTTTTTTTTGGTCGATTAAAAATACAGTTTAAGTAAGTGATTGTTTTCAGTCAATATATAACGGTTAATAACAAACCAAATTTAAACACATGAAATACATGTTTGGGGGCTTTGGGAACTTTCCCCACCAAATTTCTTGATCAAAAACTCGGGACCAATTTCCTTGGTTCTACTAAGGTTTTGGCCTACCCAGAATTTTTGATGTAAACAATGGCATTGCCAATTTTTAACTGACTTCAAATTTCTAGTTGATGTAAATTATGCCATTTTACAAATTTCTCTGCTACAACAGGTCTATCATGTCCATCGGCATGGTTATGGATGGTCCACGTTGTACGTCGCTGGGGCACCCAAGGTGGCAATGCTCGGTGCCGTAGTGATCCGGGAGCAGAAGGCAAGAAAGAGAGTTGTGAAAACCACACAGTGATGCAAGGGGAGACATTAACTGGAATCTATGGGTATTCAGTGTGTGTAGCAGACCTTAATGGGAGGTAAGAGACTGATCAAGGGAGCTGTTACTATCACTGAGTAGGACAATATTATTTAAGGGATTAGCAGCATAATGCGAGAGAACTAGTAAAATGTGAAAATGATTTTTTTTAAACTTATAAATCGAGGATAAGTGTGTACTATTCGTTTATCCCATGTTTATTCATGCAATACGAAAAACTTAATGGTTGGGGTTCGTATCAACATGGAGGACGAAACAAATAAAAAAAAACTTTCAACCAAAAAAAAAAAAACAAACGGCCGAATGTGATTACGAACCCAAACCATAATATTTTCATATTCACATGAACAAACAGGGGTAACAAATTTATCATTCAGTAGACATGAATGTAGAATAACCCCCCCGCATCCCACACCCGGCTTGAAAAATAAATAAAACTGAAAGGAAATATTACTTACTGCTTCTTGGCTTGTTTTCTAGTGTCATGTCAGACATGTGGGCAGTCACAGTGTTGTGCAATACAATCCATGGGACGCTAAAGTTATTATCAAACTTAGTTATTGTCATATTCCAAATTAATCATGCTGTAAGTGTACTATCAGTTCAACTTCAACAAAAGCGGTGGAAATCCAAATGCAAAATACAATATTGTAACATGCCATAACATCAAATTGTAGAACTAGAACGCCAAAAGCATATACAGGTTTTATGTATATGTCTCCTACTGTGACCTGATCCTGTGGGTGCACGTAATCACAACATTGTTAAAGTGCATCCACTAAACAATGGCAAACCACGACCACTGCGACCCAGCTGCGGTGACACATGGCGAACATTCACCTGTTGTGAGCTGCAACTACTGTCTTGGCCCAGCGAACTGCCGATTACTTGTATGTTGAGCCGAATCCAGCCTTTCAAAAGTGGATCTTCCTGCAAATCCATTAAATAGGATAGGTTAAAAATTTAGAGTTCAGGGAGTTTTGAGGGATGAATACTCGGCTGGGCTAAGCATCTGGGATCCCGCAGGTTCCAAGTGCTTTGTGTACTACTAGTACTTGGCCCATTCGATCATACAGGGCCACAGTTCTGGGCAGGGTTATTTTGCAGGCCTATTCTCAGCTTCAGTTTAGACTGGCATTAAACACACAAACGCTATGCCTATGTCTAGCAAAATCCTGTGACGACAGAGTGCACGGAGGAGGAGTGGTGGTTTTGTTGACTGTTGATGGCGCTTGTTGCTGTTGCTTGATTACCTCAGGTATACGACTAGACTTGGGCCTTGGCCAGGGCCTAGGAATGGGCTAAGATGATTGGCACTGCAAAGGGAGCTAGCTGTGACACTTGCACTCAGACTTTGACCCATTTGAATCTTTTCTTCTTCACTGACACTTGATAAATGGCCAAGCTACTTACAGATCGATGACTGTCAACTGCCTTTATTTGCGATAGGCCAAATTTCTGCCGTGTGAGTGACGGTAGCCCCCTGTGACGCGAATACTATGATTTGTATATCTGTGGATGAGGTTGTGCTTCACACTTAGATCCTTCATGAATTTGCTAGGTTAGTGTGTCCTTACAGGACAGTTGTTGTACCATACATCAATCTGATCACCGACATTTATCCTGGCATTAGCCCAAAGTGTGTTACAATCTGGGGTAGGTGCTGAGATATTTCAGAAACGAGCACTGGGAAATTACTGTCACCTGGATTTCCTGGATAACGGCTGTTACTCTCTCTAGAATCCCATGGTGGTTTTAGTAGCTCATCAATAGCTTGACTCACATATCTCTCGCCAGTCTCGGGATTTGTATTCACAACAAACGTCGATTGGTCATCTTGTGCATACCTTCAGACCCTCTCCTGCAGAAGTAGAACCTCACATCAAATTGTACTTTTTCCTGTAGTTCCACCGGGTTGCTGCAGTTAAGCTTGGAGTAGAGGACTTACAAATCATGGTTCTTGATCTCAGGATAGTGTGTTACATTGCCTTTCCTTCATCGTCAACGTCGCGCACGGCCTCCTTTAAACGATCATGGCAGACCGATTTCTATGTTCGCATTCCATACCAGTAACAAGTTTTGTTTTTTTCATGATTTCTTCGATTCGTTAGCAATTGTTCGATCCCTCGAAAATCGAAATGTATCATGGGCATTTGTACAGTGTCACCCGCCTGATGAAACAAAAATTGCGCTTCTGCGGGCAAGAAGGCCCCCCAAATGCAGCGAAAAAAACCATCGCATCCTTCCAGCAATAACGGGCCGAGATGCAATCAAACGCCTCCCGTCATTTTCCGGGAAAGCACGGCCCAGAGGCACGAAACGCATCGCGTCAGTCTCCGGGAAGACGGCCCATATGCAACGAATAACATCGCTTCATTCTCGGGGGGAAGAGTCCAGATGCATGCACAACGCAATAATGAGAGTTCATTTGCGCGGACCAAAAATAGTTGTGACGGACCAGATTTGCAACGAACGCATTTACCGACCCGGGACCACGCTTTTCGTTGGCTTTCATGCACTCGGCCGCGTTAGGTTAAAGAAGCAGCTTTAAAATGACACTTAATCTGTTAGATAAGGACACTAGGTGGTCAAATTATTGCAAAACGGTGTATAAATGTTAGAGATGAGGAAACAGACATTTGATAAAAAAATACCGTTTTTAAAGTTAAGTGATTGTTTTAGTCAATATTATAAACGGTAAAACAAACACAATTAACCACATGAATACATGTTTGGGGGCTTGGGAAACTTCCCACCCACATTCTGAAAAATAACTACCTGGGACCATTCCTGGTTCTATAAAGTTTGGACTACCAATCAGTTTTGAGTTTTTGTGTAAACAAATTGGCCATTTGCCCAATTTTAATACACTTTCAAATTTCTAGTTGGGTAAATGATGCCATTTTACCAAAATTTATCTGTACAACAGGTCTATCATTGTCCTGGGTCATTTTAATGATGTCCACGTCTGTACGTCGCTGGGGCACCCAAGGTGAACGCTATCGGTGCCGTGGTGATCCTGGAGAGCCACAGGAGGCAAGAAAGGAGACTGTGTGAAACACACAGTGTGATGCAAGGGGATGAACATTAACTGAATCTATGGGTATTCAGTGTTGTGTAGCAGACCTTAAGTTGGGACGGGTAAGCGGACTGATCAAGGGCGTAATACTCATGATTGACAATTAATTATTTAAGGGATTAGCAGCGATAATTCGAGAGATCGTATGGGAAAAGATTTTTTTTAAACTTATAAATCAGGGATAAGTGGGTACTATTAGTATCCCCTGTTTATTTCATGCAATACGAAAAAACTATTATGGTTTGGGTCGTATTCACACATGAGGGCGAAGGCCGATGTGATACGAACCCAACCATTAATATTTTCAGATGCATGACCAAACAGGGGTAAACAATTATTCATTCAGTAGACATGATTAGAATAAACCCCCCCCCCCCCCGCTTGAAAATTAATTAAACTGAAAGAAAATTATTACTTACCTGTCTTCTTTGGCTGTTTTCTCCGGTGTCATTGTCAGACATGTGCAGTCACAGGTTGTGCAATACAATCCATCGGTACGCTAGTTCTTATCCAACTTAGTTATGGTCATATTCCAAATAATCATGATGTCAGTGTAGATCAGTCAACTTCAACAAAAGCGGTGTTGTTGTAAATCCAAATGCAAATACCAATTTTGCTAACAAATCAATAACTCAAAAGTTAGAACTCAGAAACGCAACGCAATATACAGTTTTTGTTCTATGTCGCCTACTGCTGACCCTGATTTCCTGTGGGTTGCACGTTCAATCCACACACCATTGTTAAAAAGTGCATCAATAAACAATGGCAAACCACGACCACTGCGACCCAGCTGCGGTGACACATGGCGAACATTCCCCTGTTGTGATGCTTGCAACTACTTGTCTTGGCCCACGAACTGCTGCATTACTTGTTATGGTTTGAGCCTAATCCAGCCTCTTCAAAACGTGGATCTTCCTGCAAATCCCTTAAATAGGGACTTAGGTTACATCTATAGAGTTCATGTGAGTTTGTGGAGGAGATGAATTACTAGGCCTAGGGCTAAGCATCTGGATCCAGCTAGGCAAAGTTGCTTGTGAACTACTAGTAGTACTTGGCCCACTTCTATCATCCAGGCACAGTTCTGCGTGCAGGGTTATTTTGCATAGGCCTATTCTCAGCCTTCAGGTTTAGACTTGGCATTTTAAACACACCAAAAGCTATGCCTATGTCTAGCAAATCCTGTGACGACAGAGTGCACGGAGGAGAGAGTGGTGGTTTTGTTACTGGTGATGGCGCTTGTTGCTGTGCTTGCCTTAACTCAGGGTATACGCCTAGGACTTGGGCCCTTGGCCAGGGCCACTAGGACTGGGCTTTAGCATGATGTGGCACTGGCAAGGGACGCTAGTGGACACTTGCATCAGACTTGGCCCATTTGAATCTTTTCTTCTTCACTGACACGTTGATAAATGGCCAAGCTGCTTACAGATCGATGACCTGTAACTTCCTTTATTTGCGAAGGCGCAAAATTTCTTGCGTGTGAGGACGGTAGCCCCGGTGACGCGAATACTATGATTTGTATATACTTGTGATAGGTTGTGCTTCACACTTAGATCCTTCATGAATTTGACTAGGTTAGTTTTGTCCTACAGGACAGTTGTAGTACCATACATCATTGCATTCACCGACATTTATCCTTGGCCTAGCCCAAAAAGTGTGTTGTTACAAGCTGGGTTGTAGGTTGCTGTAGATATTTCAGAAACGGAACCTAACTGGACATTTACTGTCACCTGGATTTTCCGGCTAAACGGTGTGTGACTCTCTCCCGAATTCCCCTGGTGGTTCTTAGTTAACTCATCAATACTGGCTCACATATCTCTCTCGCCAGTCTCGGGATTTGTATTCACACAAACGTCGATTTTGTCATCTTGTGCATACCTTCAGACCCTCTCCTGCAGAATATAACCATCACATCAAATTGTACTTTTTTCCTGCTAGGTTCCACCGGGTTTGCTGCAGTTAAGCTGAGTAGAGGAACTGCAATCATGGTTCTTGACTCATGATAGTGTGTTACATTGCCTTTCCTTCATCCTTCACCTCGCGCCACGGCTCCTTTAAACATTCATTGGAAGACCGCTTTTCTATGTTCGGATATCCATACCAGTAACAAGTTTTTGATGATTTCTTCGATATTTTCATATAGCAAATTGCTTCTTATCCCCTAAAGGGAAAATTAAGCAGCAGATCAAGACATTGATTAATCCTGCGCCAAAATTTGGTAAAAAAATGGGCAGATGTTTTCGTTGAAAACTGGGGCTTAGGTTTGGATTTCAAAGATATAATTCAATCAACTGTCAAATATATCCTTGAGCATATATTTTCCAAGAATTAATTTACAAGACAAAAAATAATTTGTAAAATAATGCACTTCCAGAGATTATGTATCTTAAGCATAATGTACTGATTTACAATATCAGTTTCTTCTCCATAAGATTCCTTACTAGGAATGACCCATTTTGAGACATTTCATATAATAAAACTTTAATGCGTTTTAAATTTTGAATTAAATGGAAAGTGAATCCTCCTCGATGAATTGGAGAAACCGTGAAATGCTTTTAACCCCTGAGCACGTATAGCTTACCACCTGTCATCCACCATTACTGATTGGCTAATGACATCATATATTCATAAATCAAGACCAATAGAATGCAGCTCAAGAATATTTAAAGGTGCAACTAAACGAGAGATTTCACATATCGGGTGTCCCTATAAAAAATCGGCGAAGTAACTGATTTTTGCTCTGATGTAAAGCTTCTCATCAAAATATCCCCATCTGAAAGATTAAGCCGAGAATGTGGTCTTTGGTTCAAAAATTTTTGAATTTTTAATCGTATAGGAGCAATACGAAATTCAGCCTATTTTTACATTGAAATACAAGCAGTCCACAATTCCCTTTTTTCCTCTCTTTTAAGACCTTTCGGTATCGAAATCAAGCAAGAATCTATTTAATGTCTAATCTATATTAAAATTACTATTATGACACAATATTTTGGGGCCTCAAATCTCTCGTTCACCTTTAAGCTCGATTCAGCACTACTATCCTTCTTAGCATGTTGCTGATTGGCTCAAAAGTCACATAAAATGTCCATTCTGACCATCAGCGGGAAGAAGATAGCATGGTGTGTTTATGCAGGCATTTTAAAGCTGCTTGGTCCGTTTATGTCTCATTTGTTTCTTCTACTTGATATGATAGCCTGGCACTTGCACATACACCCCATCAAGTACCATGGGAAAATAAACTTTCGGTGTTTATGGTAGAAGCAAAGATGCACTGCAAGCTTAGTCAATACGTGCTAATTTGATGATTAACCATAAAACAGCAGTTTTTTTTTGGTTTATATCTTGGGAATGAATTGAATTTGAGGCCTCAAATTTCAGGACGACAATGAGAAAAATATGTAAATTTAGTTTACAGAAATTGAGACATCCATGCAACTTGGGTAAATCAGAGGGGCCCCAAGACGTGGGAACATGCACCTTTAAAGGTTACAGGAGCTGATATTCTGAAGATATAATTTGCCCTAATTTGCTCTTGATTGCTGTCAGTCGGGAATGTCACGCCAACATGCGTTATTTTATTGTACACGAGAAAGCTATAAAATTGCTATGACCTAATAGCTAGTGGAACCTGAATGTCCTGGTTTGAGGTCTTAAATAACTGATTTAATTATCAATCATTGTATTATTGTACAGAATGTCAACTACATGCCTAAGATGGTCCAGTATGATTTGAAAGGGTGATTGGGGGTTAATAACAAAGGATTAGAAGTGATGAACTTGAACGTTTGAAAAAGTGTGGCTCTGAGTTATAGAAGTCCCAACAGATTTTAAAGCATCCCAAATCATTAATTGAATTGTCTGCTCTGGAAAAGTCTGTATACATATTACTCTTATCTTTTTAAGAAAGTGAAGACCTTGAAAATTTATAACCTTAATTTCTGGCATCACAGAATTTGAATTCTCATACCATTTTCCTAATGTGGACATAGCAGGAGCGTTTGCCTAAATTGTATTTGTGCAAGCTCATGCCAAATGATCCTGTCCAACATGCTGAGATTTTATTATGTATAAATGTTACTAAATAAAAAACAACCAACAAAACTCATCACCACCAACTAAAGAAAATGTTTTGATTTTACAGTGGGGTGGTGTCCCTTTACTCCTATCTTGTTTATTTACCCGATTCACACATACGGGAAATTGCAGCTTGCTGTCTTCTCGTTTTGCATCGTCAGTATGTGAGGTAACATTAATTGCCTCTAAACCTCACTAGAGTGTTGTGAAAAAACTGTATTTATTGATTGCACTCTTTGGGACGATAGTTAATATTTGTAATATGATTGAAGGAATTTACAGGTGTGGTATTTGATTTCATAAATGCTTTCATTAAGAATAGATGACATGCACTTCCACTGAAAGCGGTCCATATCTGCTGAGTAAAATGGAGAACCATGCCCAGTCCAAAACTTGTATCCAGATCTTATAAAGATACACATCATCTCCCCACCTCACCTCTTTTTTGATTGCTAAGAACTACTTTGTATAAATCTTATTTAAAACTAGCCCATTCCTGCTTTATGGGCAAAACTGGTGTACACCATTGCAGTCAGCGGCTAGCAGAACTAGTGCCTTACTTCATCTATACCGGTGGTCCGTCTGTGTGGGTCTGAACCGCGGCTTTTTCTCGAGACGATGTCCCCGATCCTGACACTCGTGGGTGGTCCGCCCCTTGACGGACGAAGACCGAGTTTGTATTGGTTATGTGGATCAAGGTCATTCAGGTCAAATGAGGTCAATTGGGGTAAACATTGGTAATGGACGTGAACTTGGTGGGGTCGAGTGTTTGAGCAAAGTGGTCATGCCGGAATGGAGAGGTCATTGTTTGTAGATGATTTCTCTATTTCCTATTCTTCATCAAATATGGTTGCTATAGAAAGACAAATGCAAAATGGCCTGAATAAGATTCAACAGTGGGCTGATGAAAATGGTTCCGTTTCTCTAAACCTAAAACTGTTGGATGCATTTTTGGCAACAAAAGACCCTTCACCTGGACCCAGAATTAAATGGAATGGTTCTCCTATTCCAGTCGGTTCACAGACTAAATTCTTGGGCTTATATTGCAGTAAAATTGAACTTCAAAGCCTCAATATTGCCTATTTGCGGAAGAGTTCAAAAGTTCTGAATCTTTTTAAAGTAGTTTCTAAGATGGACTGGGGTGCAGATCGCCAGTTTTGCCTTCGCCTTATAGATCACTTGTGAGATCAAAAATTGGTTATGGTTGCATTTTTTTATAGTCTGCTCGTAGTCATATTTAAAAAAAAAGAAAAAGCGTGAACCTATTCATAAAGGTCTTCGACTATGCTGGGGTTGCTTTTCGTACCTCTCCTATGCAAAGCTTTAATATGTCTAAGCTAATGAACCTCCTTACATCTAATAAGGGGGGGGGGGGGGGGGGGTGGGAAAAATTAGCTCTTAAATATGTCTAAACTTAAAAGTAATGCTAATATCCCAACACATGATATCACCTTTTCGCCTAAATTTACCAAACTTCTATATATTAACCTAATGCTATTCCATCTATTGGAATCCTTCTAAAAGAGGATTTTCACAGATATGTCCTAATGCTGATAACATGGCTTCATTTGATTTTCCTATTAGTCCGCCTTGGACACATGTGAATTATTGACCTAAACTTTATGTCATATAAGAAGGGTCACGGTGATCTTGTTTTTTTTCAACTAATTTGATGATCTTATGCATAAATTCATCACCAATCGAGTTATTTATACAGATGGGTCTCAGGTTTTGGAAAGGCTGCTGCAGCTGTTTTAGTCCGGCGTGATCATCGTCAGATTAGGTTACCTGATAATGCTTCTATTTTCACTGCTGAATGGAGGCACTTAAGTTGGCCTTAGAATTAGCTGAAATTCAATGATATCATTCATTATATTTACTGATTCACTATCTGTCTTATTTCTTTGAAGTCCCCCCACGCAAGAGAATGTCTTCATCCCATATTGCTGAAGTTGTTGGAATTATTGCTTCAAATTTGTCTCAATTGATAATCCGTGTTTTTAGCTTGGATTCCGAGTCACATGGTATTCCGGCAATGAAAGGTGATGTATTGGCGAAAGACGCCCTCATATGAATATAACCAACATTGAGATTCCCTTTACAGATTTTACGGGCTCAGTTAATAGCTATATCAGAAATTGGTGGCAAATGCTGTGGGAATCATTTCCTAATAATAAATGCATGCTTTTCAACCAACCTTTTTGGAGCTGTTGGTAGTTTCAGGTTTGATTGGACGAAAGGGACTAGATTGTATTAAGCCCGATGTAAAATTGGTCATACCTATATGAACCATAGTCATTTGCTTAGAAGTGAGCCTCCCTCGGTGTATTCCTTGTGATTGTGCTCTTTCTGTGAACATGTAATTACTTGAGTGGCGTGGAATTATGCGCTTATTCGTAGAAAATATTATAGTGGCCCAGTTGGAAAACATGATTTCAAGATATTAGGCCTCGTCAGGTTATAAATTTCCTGAAGGAGCCGATTTTGTATAAATATTTTTAACTTTTTAAAAAAGGTTGTGATTGGTATTTATTGGATGTTTTTAAGGTTTGATGTTTGAAACGTAATATAATGATAAAACGTATGACAAGATTATAAACCAAATGTGTTGAGTTGTCGTTTAAATTTTAATACTCCATCACTCACTGTGATGCGGGTCATTCAAGCCAGGTGACGCGAAACCCGGGGGATGCCTATTAGTTAGTATTAACATAATATAGAAAGCAAGGCAGTTTCTGCTATAGTCAAGCACCAGTGACAGTGCTCCCATTGGTTTTGCTTATCAACAGCAAGGATGGGCCAATTGTGAATAATTATACAAATAACACTGATATGAGAGGATCTGGTTAAAAACTATGGTCCCGAGGTGACTACAATTATAAGTGATATTTTGCGCCAAATGCAAAGTCTATGCGATCGCAGTAAGTTACGTGAAATGAAGCGCGTAATATACCTCTGAAGCCGTAACAATAGTACTTTCTTGAAAATGACACTATACGGGTGGGAGGGTTAGGGGTACTATTTCGGATGGAGCCGATTTTCTTCGCCGCATAGTTGAACTTTTGAATCATGTGATAGAAGTTTCAACCAATAAACAATCCTAATAATTTATTAATGAAGTAATAATAAAGTCTATAGTACAGGGGGAGGCTCTTTAACCATCAAAGCTAGTACACGGCTTAATTTCACGGAGCATTATAGATATTCAGTATAGACCTAAGGTTCAACTTTCCTACTTTGACATTCTCTAGTAATAGCAATATTGATGAAGAAGTAATTTTGTGGATTTGTTTTTAGGTTTGATGCCTGATTGTTGGCGCTCCCTTGTACTATGACAGAGAGGCCGAGGCTGGTGGAAGGGTGTACGGCTATATCAATACCAAACAAACCGTAAGTTTCCCAATGCCGACAAATACATGCACTTAAATTGTTGGAATAAAAGAAAAAAGAGGTCTTTAAAAAAATACGAAGTGTAATCGTACTGTGTGTGTGCAGGGGGTGTGTGTGTGGAGTTTAAAGAGACACTGGCACATTTGAAAAATGTCGCGCCTCAAGATTTTTCACAATCGATATTTTTGCATGGTTGTAAGGCTTGTACCAAGCCCTTCACCCGAAATGATAAGGACCAAATCAGCTTCCATTATGGGTAACAGAACGATTTATAATTTAACGTCGCCGGCGACGTTTTTTAAATGCACGCAGACGACGAAAATGGCGTTTAAAAAAGAACACCACGCCGTACGGCAGTTTCCCACGCAATGCACACTGTTGATCAGTCTATTCAACCTTTGTGGTTTTAATATCAGTGAGTACGAGTCAAAATATTCACGTATATACACATTTGTGTTAAAGTTAGGAAAACTTAAAAGTTGGCCTACAAATTACCTGGATGTCTTATCCTCATATTAATGTCCCTATATGGTTTTGGGGTATGTTATTTTTAGTGTGTACAAACTTATATCTCTGTTTCCAAGGGCCTAGACTATCATCAGAGCAAATTGAAGAAGATTTCATATTTTGTGAAATGTGCCAGCTTTAAGATGGCCTCCCATTTCTGTTTATGGAGGTTTAGATTGTTCCTTTAACATCCATCAGAAAACACAAAAGTGGTATTCTCAAAGGGAATCTCTTTTTAGACCAAGGGTTTAAATCAGGGTCAGTCCTACATGACTGGACTTTAAGTATACTCTGAAAGTTGATGTAATAGGCGACCTTGAAAGTGAGGTAATTGGTGAGAAAATTCTCATGGAGGGGTCGTATATGTAAAAAGAAAAAAGGTCCGACTCAGGAAGGACTAACCCTGGTTTAAACTTGAATCTCTTCAAAGATTCTAGCCAAATTGATTATCATAATGCCCAAAAGCCCCAACAAGCGCATATCAGTAATCGACCTAAGGTTGCCAATTAATTCCAGGCAATTTTTCATCGGTGGAAACCATCCGGCTAACAGGGACAAGGATTAAATGTTTTCTTTTGTATCAACATGGGCGCTATCAACTCTGGTGGATACGAAGGTACTGTAGAAGTGTCAAACCAGAGGGGTTTGTTTGGATTTATGAAGTACTTATAATGCACAAAATTTAATAATAAGGAGATTATTCATGAGAAAGAATTAAAGGCCTGATCAATCAGATTTATCCATTTTGAGTTCAGTGATATACTTTTAAAAAATTGCAAGACTGGCCATTTTTATTTTGGGTACTTGGCCGAATTAATCACAATTCAGTGAACCAAAAAGCTCATAATTATGGACCTCATTGAAATCTGCGGCTCATCTGTAGAAGATTAGGTAAAGTCTTCTATCAGGTATGAAAGATTTCCGTCTCGAATGTGTGTCGTCATAAAACTTACTGCCCGTACTCGTTTATTTGCGGGGAGGGGGGAAATCCGACCGGAATCCTGAAAAATAAAATTTCGAAAACGTCTAATGAATATAAAAGTGGTTGAATTAAAATGACTAGGAAAAAACGACTTTTGAAAGATTATTTCATTAGTCTTTGTATGTTGCGATTGCTACTGTTGTAACAGGTCAACATGCGTATAGTTATTTGCAACTTAACAATTAGGCCTGTGCATAGTTTGTGTGGGGAAAAATGCTTGCAAAAGATAGCAACTCAAAATCACACAAGCCTTAACACTTTCCCTAGACTTTGCGTCACTTTTGGCCCAGATTCACTTCAGCAGTTTCATTGTTTTAGCACAGTGAAGCTGAACCATTGCTAAAGCTAGCAAGACATAGGCAATTCTGGCCAAAACTTGTCCTTGATTTCTAGACACAATGTCTCGCCTCTAGGCTGTTTTTCAATGAAACTGTAACCCGATATCGGCTGGTCTGCCCACACAAGTGTGTTGGCAGCATGTCACAACCGGCCAATCTTTACCACTGAAGTTCTTGGTGTGCGAGGCCCAGGAAATTGCCTAGCATGGGTCCAGGTAAAGGGTTAATGTGAGGTAAAGACTCCTGTGAGACAAAGCCAAGCAGTTTTGCAGCTACTACAGCCATTGGAAGCAGTGAAGTTACATGAGAAAATACTTCCTATCAAGTAGAGTATATAGGGGAGTGTGGATTTCAAATGGAAAAGCCCATTGGCTAAGTACATTTAAAATCCACACTCCTATATAAACTCTCGTTATGTGTTCCATTAGTGGGAGTATAGATTCCCTGTGGAATAGCCCCATTGAATAACTTCATTTGAAACACCCCCTGAGGAAGATAGGCTTTCCGTCATAAGGGTGTAAACACATTTTAAATATAAATACCAAGAAGAACAATACGAGTGATAATAAGGTAGTGAATTCTGTCAACACAATCCTTATAAGTATCTTTTAAAATCATTAATTCGCAATTGATCACTTTTCAGACATTGCCATCAGTTCTTCCTCATAAACATGGTGAGGGCGCCGTCTACATATACTATGGCATGGAAATCTGGTATTAGACAGCCAGAGGTACAGAAAATCACCTCCCCTCCATCTTCCAGAGAACATGCCCTGCTGTCCAGACCCGGTCCAACCACACCTTGGGTACTCGCTGATCCGCGGAGAGTCGTTTTGACTTGGATGGTAATGGTTAATCCTGAGCGGCTTGTAGTTTGCCTTTGAAACCCCCATCATTGCCTCAGGTCGGGTGCAGTTGTGTGGGAGAGAATTTGAATCTTGATTTTGGGTCTTATCTAGCTCTTGATTTTCAAGCAGTTAGGAAATGATGTTCTACTAGCCCCTCGTCAATCAAAACTGATTTTCCTATTGTCCATGAGCTTAAGTCCAGTGACATAGGTCAACACACACTAATTGGATTAGCTCAAAATCATTATGTGAAGGTATTGAAGCGTACCAGAGGGCTACACAAATCAATACCATTATTTTCAAGTTTTCTGAATTTCCAACTAGATTCGCACTGCTGTCTGGACTAGCTCTTCATTTCTGTGAAGGTCTTGAAAGAGCAACACAGTCGCTATTGCCCAAGGCCCTTTCTGTTGTACAGTTGGGTACACATCAATGATTATAATGGTATCCCTTTGTTACGGTATTTGAAATAATGGGCGGTGTTCAAGTACCTTTTGGTACTACAAAAGTGTTTAACAGTGGTAGAATCTACGAATGAGTATCAGTTTATGTGATGCTATAAAATTTACTTGTTCTGGATAACTCGCTGAATTTGTTCACATTTTCCCAATGCAAGTTAACTCCTCGCATAATATACCTAAGGGTACTGTACATCCATCTTGACTATAAATCTAATTCAGATGGTTATAAAAGTGGGATGACCCAATTTAAATCTATAAATTTTTTCATCTGTGAAGATAATCCCTTCACCCCAAAACCATATGTAAAGTCTCGCACTGATATTTCTTCCACCCGTGTTTGAAGTAAGAGCTAAAATATGATTTTGTAATTTTTTTGTACTGTGTAAATTAATATTGGTCAACGAAATGGGGCATTTTTTTACTCACACATCCAAACCAAATCCTTTAGCCTAAGAATTTTCACAGGGTCAATGAGAAAATATAGCTTTCTGTCTGATACCAACCAAAATTTTTTGACTAACTTCCGTAAAATCTGGGGTCCTTGGAACAATGCATAGCTATAGGGCCAAGGACCTTTAATTCTGAATAGGTACACAGAGAGTGCCTCAAATTGATGATCTAGCTTGTAAACATATACCGTGTGTCAAAAAAAAAAACTCAACAGCTTCGGTGGAAGGCGCCATAAGTTTTTGAACAAAGCATGTGACTTACTTATTCTTTGTTTTTTTAGGTAAGATGGGACTGTTAGCTAATATCCCTGAAAAGTTCAATAAGGTAGAGTCAATAGTTTTTAAGTATGACCCCAACAATCATGTAAAACCTGTAGGACCCATTTTACAAAAAAGAGGAGCTGGTAACACAGACCAGCAATGAAGAAAAAAATTGTCAAATACAATATTTGATTGCAAATCAACTTCTACTTCCCAACATTTCTTGCAGAACAAACGGATCTAATACTGCATTTACATATTATTATTTAACTGATACTAATAAAACATTAATACAACATTAAATTTATTGGTGTAAAATATGTTTCAAGAAGATATAAACTATGACTAAATCATCGTCAAACTCCACGTTACATAAAATGATAAATGCATGTGCGGGCAACTAACTTGCTTATTCTACAATAAATGTTACAATTCTCAACTTCGAAAGTGAAACCTATGATTTCACCAAAACTCAATAATAAATCATTATATCATTCTGTCATTAAATTTTGGTTTAAATAACTCTTTTTTGCCGTAACAAATATTGATGATGATTTTGACTCTAATCCAATGCAGTCTTAATTGGACAATACAAAGAGTTGTTGCGAATCATACATTCCTAATTTTCGATTCGAATCTTTTAAGTGTGTTAAAAATGCATGTTTTTTAGCTGTTTATTACCAATGTAAAACATTCATATGTTAATATCTGTTGAAGTACATGTCTTAAAAAAAGGAAAATGGTGGTTGGAACTTCGATTCATAGTGGTGGTTCTGGAGCGCAAAACTTACAGTGCCCGTATTTGTAGTTAATAACTCCTCAATTTGGTTAACTGGGTCCTACAGGTTCTCTTATGATGTTCTGGGTCATATCTTAAAATTATGACTCTACCTTTAGGAACTTTTCAATGGACATTAGGGGTACCGTCCCCTCTTACCTTACAACAAGAATAATAGTCACATGCTTTTGTTCAAACTTATGGCGCCTGCCACCAAGTGTTGGCTTTTTGGACACACGTATGTTGGTGACTTATTCTTGCTGAGGGCAATAGCAATCTGTGATTAAACATAGCTACAACAAACGTTGACTTGTAACTGCTTGAAAATCAAGATGCCATGCAGACAATCAAATCTGGCCATGGTTAGATGTTTGTATAAATTTAAAAAAGAATTTTGTTTTTTAAAATTTAATCTGATCATGTGTTGAAGAGGTAGAACATAAAGGGAGGATCAAAAAAGTTTGTCAGTAATTCCGAATTTTGATGTGCCTTGCCCAAAAAAGTGTGAAATGAAACAAAAAATAAACCCGCTTTTTAGGGAATCTCTTAATGTATAAGACACATACCTGCGTTTAATTAGAGGTGCGTGTTTTTCCGATTTATATGTGTATTGTGTTCTCTACTTGATATGAAAGCCTGCACTTGCACTCCACCCCATCAGTCCGTGGGAAACAAACTTGCATTTTGATGGTAGACCGCAATATTGCAATTTTGCAAAGCCCTATTCATTTGTGGCTAATATTGATTGTTAACCCTAAACAAAGCGTTTTTTTGTTTATATCTTGGAAGAATGGATTTGTAAAAAGGCTCAAATTTCAGGACACAAGGAGAAAAATACGGCCTTTTTTCTCGATTAGTCAAATTATACTACTTCCCGGGTAAATCCGGGGGGGGGGGGGGGGTCCCCAAAGACGATCGGACACCCGCACCTTAAACCAGGAGTTATAATTAATCTTTCTTAATGAACCTTTTTGCTTTCATGATCTTGAGAGTGGGATGTAATATTTGAGAAATTTCTCACTTCTATTACACTTCAGCATTTTTATGAGACAAAAGTCCATTCGTGAAGGACTAGCTATTAAACCCAGGTCTGAATTTAGACTCCTTTAAAGAGACATGGTACATTTGAAAAATAGTGCGCCCTCAAGATTTTTTCAAAATCGATATTTTTGCATTGTGTAAGCTTTTATATACAAAAGCCCTCACTCCGAAATGATTAATACCAAATCAGCTTCCTTCTGGTACACAGAATGAATTTTATAATTTACCGTCGCCGGCGACGGTAAATTCAGCAGGCGACGAAAACGGCGTTTAACAAAAGAACACAACGCAGCCGATGCATTTTTACCACGCTATGCACACGTTTTAAACCGGTTTATAAGCCTTTTGGTTGTAATTAATATCAGTGTGTACGATTCAAAAATATTCACGTAATATACACATTTGTTGATAAAATTTTATGGACAACTAAAGTTGGCCTACAAATTACCTGGATTTCTTTTATCATATATCAGTTGTCCCTATCTGTTTTTGGGGTATGTTCTTTTTTTTATGTGTAAAACTTATCCTGTTTTCTTCCAATGTCCTATACTATCATCAGTGAGAGCAAATATAAGAAAGTTCATATTTGTGAAAATGTGCCAGTGCCGCTTTAAGAATACGTAGAACTAGCATCAGATCAGTGTTTCCAGAATTATATAATGCTGTACAAAATGTTTGTTTGAGGGTTTTGTCTTTAGAGTTACAGTTGTTTGAACTTACACAAAGAATGCAAACTAATATCATTTAATGTTCACCGATTTAAACTTGAAAATATTTCCTTGAAATACCTGCTGTGCACCTCTAATAATCACATCTCAGCACTTTTTTTTTTCATCTGATAAAACAAGCCCAATATTTTTGGTGTTTTGATTGTTTTAAGTAGCATAAAATGATTACGGTGTGCTGTGATTTTTGACAGTGGTTTTTTGCAAGTTTTTTTGAGTTTCTGTTAACAATCTGTTTTTTTGAATTCGCCATTTTTTGGTTCAAACTTCAAGCTATAAAAAATATACTGTGTTTTTATTATCGAGTTCGATGTGTTATTTTTTTGAAATATTTTAAAAATGTGCATATCATTTTCTTTGGGTGATTATATTTAATCTTGTTTTAAAAGGGTTGGTAAATATAGGAGAGCTGCCTTTTTATTTTGACAATTTTTTTTTTCTTGAAATTAACATGTTTTCTTAAAATAGTAGTGTAATATTTCTTAAAAATGTAAATTAAGTGGCTTTTGTCATTATGACTGTAATCATAGATATTCAGTTGTTGTTGTATAATGTCAGAATTGTCAAGATGCAGTACGTGTTGCTATAGTAACTTTATCGTGGTATTATAGAACCAACTGTGAAAAAATTGCAGCCATAGAAACACTGGCCCTAGGAATTATGGTTCACTACATGCCTTAGCTTTTGTGCATCATTACCTCCCCTCTTGCACACTGGAGCATTTTGCAATAATTTTTCAGTTTTCATCATTTGGTTGAGCAATTGAGTAGAAACTTGGGGGGCGATTCTACTCAAGGAAGAAATTGTTAAAATTGTATTTTCTGTCCTTAACACGACGAAATTATGCACAGTCCTTTGAAGCAACAGCTAGAATTTCTCATAATATCAAACCTACCATCCGAATCAACTTATTTTTTTAGTGTATCTTTTAACACATAAAAAAATGTCACGATCTTGATATGCACTTTAAAAGATTCTCACATTGATATATTACAGTGATTTGTATTCTTTGTTGCAAAAAGTTAAGGCTACAGACCTGGTTAGTTGTTTAGACGTAATATTGCAGCAAAACTTAGTGTTTCTTTTATAGAAGCAAAACAACGTCACAGGAAAATAATGAACAATTAGGAACTCTATTGCCAGTATGAAATAAGTAAAAAATGTTCTCTTTGCTAGAGCTGCTCTTATAAAAAGGGGAAATGAGTGGCAAAGCAGCAACAGTAGCGATACAGAAATATACAGAAAGTTTCTCCTTAAAGCAATAATATGCAATCAAAAAGCTGTGGTTAATTTGCTAAAGTTTCAGTTCTCTTCTTTGTTCCCACTTGGGTCCTATCCTATTTGGCTCCAATCCTATTTGGTTCAATTCTATTTGGTCCAATCCTATTTGGTTCAATTTTATTTCATCCAATCCAATCATATTGGTCCCATTTCCTCTATTCCTATTTTTGATTCAATGTGGTTAGGTCCAATCCAATCCTAGTTTGTCATTGTCCAATCCTATTGGTTCCAATCCTATTTTTGATTCAATCTGTTTGGTCCATTTCCTATTTGGTCCAATCTTATTTGGGCCAATCACTATGGGGTCCAATCTTATTTGGTTCAATCTGTTTGGTTCACATCTTACGGCTATTCATATTTTGTCGAATTATTTGTCGAATCTGTTTTGATCCAAATCCCATTTGGTTCAATCCAATTTAGGACCAATCCTATTTGGTTCAATTTTATGTGGTCCAATCCTATTTGGCCCATCTTATTTCAACTACTATTTGGCCAATCACTAGTGGTCCAATCAGTTGGTCCAATCCAATTTGGTCAATGGATGGGTCCATTCAATTTGGTCCAAGCCCTATTGGTCTGCCCAGTCTAATTTGTCCAATCCTATTTGGTCCAAGTCTCTTGTCCAATCCTCTGTCCAATCCAATTTGTCATCCAATTGTCCATCCTATTGCGTCCCAATCCCCATTTGTCCAATCTATTTGGTTCAACTCTATTTGGTCCAACTTTTTGGGCCAATTCCTCTCTGATCCAATGCCATATATCCAATCCCATTTCATCCAAAATGAGAAACAAAGTAAAATTGGAAATGGGCATATCTAGGGGGGTGGATGACATGAGGGATTGCACAAAATGGTGTTCCTGGTAGGAATTTGACACAGTTTTATGGTATGCGGATCAAATGTGTTATCAAATCAAGGTGTATTAAAATTGTACTGATCGAGACAAAAGTTGAGTCAGTGTAGTTTTTGATCACTTCTAGATTTGATATGTCAAAATATGTCAAATTGAAATTGCCACAGAACTGACACCTCATTACGTTAAATGTACTATTTTCGCTTCGGATATTGGAATAATCAATGCACATGCGTCGGTTTGGCGGATGAAATACTAATGTGGTGCAGTTTGCAATATGTATAAGAACTTTGAGACACTTTTCCCTAATTAAGCAGTTTTCCTGAAGATAACAAGTTTTTTTGTACTTTCAAATTTTCTAATGTTTTTAAAAAATAAAATATTGACTGCTATTTGGACCCAACAATTTAGAGTATTTAATCAATGTAATGTGAATTAGGGGAGGTAAACCACAAAGTATACAGCTATACCAAATAAGTTAGCTAACATAGGCACTATCATATAAGCACCTCATCCCGAGGACCATTTTCACATTATGTACAAATATTTTCAATGTGAAGTCACAGCCATACCATTTGGAAGACGGTTTTCAATTCTTAAGAGCTTTACACTTTGACAGTCTATAGTCATGAGACAACGGCCAAAATTTGTACTGCATATAAAATGGTCATTTGGTCTAGGTATGGGGTATACATAGTTAAAGCCAAGCCTAATTTACTGGATTAAATCTTAGGAAAGGAATATAATTAAGATGGAATTATGGGTTCTGAGCCTAGTTTTATATTCATCAAACAGCATTGAACATGTGAAAGAAATTGATACAGTTTGATAAATATGATCTGAAATAAGAAATTACATAATGTGTGTGATAGCCAAGGTATTTCAAAATGGTACACAAATTGTTAAGCAAGGGGATCAACAGAAAGAAAACATCTTTATTTATTCAATAAGTTAAATGTTAAATCTTAATTTTTTTCCAGTATTTTTATTCAGATTTGGACACGAAAAATTAATTTGAAGTGGCAGACTAATTGTATTTGGATGTGGTACAAAAATTATTGCCTGTGAAAAAAGGGTCTGATGGGTGATTCCAATAGATCCTCATGTAAATAGCAAACCTTGCAGCCAATAAACCTAATCTCAAACCAAAAATACACATCCTATGATCTTCCCCAACCTAGAAATTTGCACCCTATAATCCTGTTCAATAAAATAAAATGTCCACATCCTATAATCCTGTAAACCTTAGAAGCAAGAGAATCCCTATAACCAGTTCACAATGTAGAAATCCCTATAATCCAGTTCCCAATGAGAAAATCCCTTATATCCATTTCCCAACTTAGATGAAATTTTGGGTGGGGCACATTCTCTGATACTATATTCCTAAACCTATAAAATCCATCCTAAGTATATGCCGAATGCATAGATGATCCAGGGGGGAACGAATTCAAAACCAGTCGTCCGTGCGGGCGCTGGACAGTTTGAAATTGAACGGCATAATTATAAGTTTTGGGTTGCTTGTATGACACATCCTAATGTCATTCGATACAATACAATCCGCCAAAATATCAGTTGTTGGATGTTGGGCGCTATTGGGTGGTTATATTTTTGTCCGACCGATGGCCACACAACGAATGAAATGACACATCAGTCGTCTTGATTTAAAAAAACCGCCTCAAAGAATACAACTTTTCACCTCTAATGCCGCATTGCATTATGAGAAACAAGAGTATATGAGGCACAATGATCCAGGTATACACTTTTTTAACACCTGGCCCCTCTGAAACACAATACATTAATTTGTATCACTATCGATTAGTGATATATGCAAAGAGGCACCCCAGTATGTGGAAGTAAGCGGAGGCAGTGGAGGCAGCCATTGCTTTCTAATGTTGGTACTCTAGGTTTTCTTTGTGGTAGGAAAAACCTCATGCGAGACGGTGAATTTATAAAGATTACGTAACGTTTGGCCTTTCTCTATCTATATAGAACCTCTTTGGATATATATTCTCCTATATCCAGGATTAGGAATAGTATGTGGATTATAGATATATATGGGCCACTTTTCGGCACGTTTGTGACCAAAAACCGGCGATTTTTTACTTTCAGCCCAATTGCTGTTTCATCGTAACCAATATGGTATTTACTTTTTACATTATTAATAACCTTCAGTCCAAACCTAACCAAAACATAATGTTTCCACTTTGGTAGATTGGTTTTTTTTTTTTTTTTTTTTAAATTAAGTTTGGTCACGTGTTTGACCTTCTGATGGTCACAAATGTAGTGACCGAATCTTTACTTTTCCCCCATGACAAATAAACCAATCAAGTGATGAACAGTGGATATCTTATTTTGGTTAGCTAGACTCAAGGTATTAATCATATAAAAAGTAAAGAATAACAGATTGGTTATGTGAAAAAACAGCATTGGGGTGAAAGTAAAAAATCCGGTTTTTGGTCACAAAAATGTGACCGAAGAATGGCCCAGATATATCCTGCATACTAT
>JAMKCH010021932.1:0-34984 GCA_023653785.1 Ophioderma brevispina | reverse complement strand
CAATGTGTACGACACTTACAAGCTTGAATTAGGAATATTTATGTACAGGCATTTTACCAAGCAATTGCCTCACACTTTTGACGATTACTTCAAAACGCAAAGTGAATTTCATGACTACAACACTAGAAACTTGGATGATTACAGTCTTATCAAAACTAAAAAAGCGTTTTCTGATCAAACAATTCGTGTTTCAGGTCCCCGCCTATGGAATACGCTCAGTAGAAACTCCAAAACTTCTAAATCAGTTAGAAAATTTAGATCTGGTTACAAATCGCATCTGATCGCTTCAAAATGATTACATTTTGCTTTGGAGTATATGTTTGTTTTACTTAGTTCTTTATTTTGTGTATAAATTTTTTTCTTTGTATCTTTTTGTTATAGTTATATATTTAAATGTTTATTTTGTCATTATAGTTAACATAATGCTTTATGTTTTAGGTGATGTCCATATCTGACCTTTCTGGTCTTTCGGTCATCTTCCGCATATCTTGTACTTATTGTGTTTCTTGTATTTTTTACATTGTTTGTATTTTGATGTTTTTGATATGATATGGAAATAAATTTGATTTGATTTGATTTGCTTGTTCCGATCGTCTTTGGGACCCCCCTGATTTACCCGGAAGTAGTATCAATTTTGATATCAGATGAAAGGCCGTATTTTTCTCATTTTCATACTGAAATTTCAGCTTTGAATTCCATTCTTTCTCAAGATATAGATAAAAAACTACCGTTTTAGTGGTTAACCATCAATATTAGCACAGTAGTGAATAGGGCGTTGCACTATAACAGCATCATAACCGCAAGTTTGTTTCCCACGGTACTTGATGGTCAATGTGTACAGGTGTCGGGCATGTCAGGTGTCTCTATATATCATGTAGAGAACCCGATACACAAAAATCGGAATAAGCACCTTTAAGTGCTATTTATTGTCTTTTAGCGTATATAAACGCGTATTCGAAAACTAAGGTCATCGAAGATTTGATTGACCCGAATCCGTGCCAGAATCAGCTGTGCAGCTATTGTCGTTTGATTTTGTATGTGGTTGGTATGTTAACGGAATAAACCGCATGTGGCAAGTTAAGGATGTCAAATTTAAATGCTGGCAGAATACTAATAGGCCAGTAGTATTAGCTCATATAGCCAAATAGGTGGACATTTTTGGTAACAAGCTGATTTTTTCAGTATAGGTGAAGGAACATGTGTACTATCACTGACAAAAAGTCCCCGCAAATCCCCTGGTGGCATTTTCCAAAATTCAAGATGGCGTCCAAAATGGCCGTTTTTAGAATATTTTTATATATTTTTGGAACCATACATGTTAAAAAACAGAACAAACATATCCAAACATATGTTTTTGTGTATGGCGAATCTATTTAAAACATAACCAAGGAGTTTCAACATTGACAAGTATTCAAAATTCAAAATGGCGCCCAAAATGGCCGCCATTTTTTATTTGCAGAAATGTTGAAGCCGCAAGTGTTCAGAAAAATGTTATTAAGAGACTAAATATTACTTAAGTTAATGGGAATCCAATAATACCATTAATAATATATTTTATAGCTATTGAACATAATGATATTCGAGATATACAAGTAAATAAGTATAAAAATAGAAAGAATCCTCATTTAATTCAGAGTTTCCTCTTTCTTTCACATCTTAGGACATATATTTGCAAATATAGAAAATCTTGCCTTTCACCAGCTTGCACCAATTAAGGGGACTTATACCCAATCAAAATCCCAAACCATCATATGGGGATCAAAAAATAATATAAAGAATAACAAAAAAAAAATAAATAAATAAAAAATGGCTCTGTACTGACGTGACATAGATAATAGTTATTACTTCACATTAGAGGTGGTTGGATCAAAAATTGTTATTTGGTTCTCCCATCACCATGACAACAGTGTACGCGGAGTCCGAAAAACAATGCATTTTTGGTTTCAAATTTTAGGGCGAGTAATTTAATTATGTTCCTGTGGAAAATTAATGAAAAACAACGACAATTGTTGATAGGGTGTGAGTTCCCCTGTAAGGGGACTTCTTACCCCATAAACAAAAAACTCTAGCTGATTGGCTGTTTTTTACTAGCATAGAACACCGGCCGATCACGCCTCCTACGGGCCGTGCTTGGGATCTTCGCCAATTTTGGCCTGCATAACGTCCAACAATCAAGTTGCGTATTACAACACACATCGAGACCAGTCTTCCATATAGAGCAGTCTTCATAGACAGGCCCATACGCAGGCCCGGGGAACAAGCAAAGCCACACACAGGGCCAAAAGGTCCACTTTTTGCTGAATTTTATAATAAAAGGGTCAAAATTAGGGGAAATGTGACAAAGAAAGTCCAATTTTTATACAGATCTTCTACAAGGGAGCATTTCTGGGGGTGCCGGTCCCACTCCTTTACCAAAAAGAGGCCCGCACCCCCAAAAAAATACATGCGTATGGCCTGTTCATATCTCTAAGCTTGCTCGTATGATAAGTTTGGCGTCGAGGTCTCTGCTCGGGCTGCTCAGGGTTCTTCCATGATGCGGTTGTCGGGTTCGTATTGACGCTCATCCGGGACGGATCTTTTCGTCCTGGAGACATCGGGTGGGCGGTGCAGTGAAGGGCGCCGGCTTTGGGGCGGTGTCCCTCTTGGTTCTGTCCTGGCGCCAGTCTTTTCAACATTGGTCTCAGATTGAACCAATGGGAACTTGTCGCAGGATCCGTGCGCATACGTTACCGCATTGGGAATGGATGCTGGTTTCCTTTGGGGCCTTGGAGGCGGTGCAGCAGATACCTGACAACTGTGGGTCAATTCTTCCACGGATGGCACGGGAACTCGGCAGGCCCAGGGCCGTCAGCTCTGTTTTTCGCCTTGGAAGTCGGTGTGCAACAAAAAAGAACTGAACATAACTCTAGATGGAGATGGGCTGTCGCATGGCCCGGCACCAGGTGCCTGGACGTCATGGACCTAGCCTTACTTCAATCAATCAGTCGGTGGGCAACTTGGGGGGGTGCAAACATTTAGCTACGTGAGGCTCTGTGGGATCCCCTCGAAGCTTTTCGATGGTAGACCATGCTTTCTTGCTGTATGGGTCATATGGTGGATTCAATTAAGATATGACAGGTTTTGATCGTTACTTGGAGATTCTCCTCCGCACACTTCCTCACCTGTTAGCAGTTCCTTTAGTTGAGGAAAAGGATCCCCAGTTTTAAACTGGTAGTCTACCTTGATATTCTTTAGCACATTTCCTGGAAGGTCTGGGTATTTGTCATCCTACAGCCTCTGGGGATGAATCTCCAGGTAGTCTTGGTCACATAGTTGAGCAAAATTTGTCATAGTTCTGGTCTCTGCTTTCCTATCCTAAAGTGGGAACAGGATTGAGAAACCCTCTTGCTCCACCGGTTTGAGATGTTTTGCTAACAACAGCTAGAGCAGGGCTGTACGCGCTCTTTACACGGCACCTTAGGGTCGTGTGGAGAAGTAGATATTGACTGTTAACCATTCTTCGACAGCTTGTCCGTCTTTATTGGTTCATTGTAGCCCCATTGGGTAACGTTGCTGTTGAAATTGCCAATGAAGAAATGAGGGTTTGGTGAAATTCCCAATATTCAATTGAGGGTGCTTGGAATCTACTGATGGAGGTTTGTGGATTGATGTAACTATGACAGAGCTGAGCTCAATGGTGAGGACTTGTTGTCAGCAGACACTGAGGTTGCTTCTACAATGATGCATATTTTCACATAGCACTTCCATACTGTCGACATGGTCAATCGATGACAAGGACCATTCCTGGTATGGTTGGACGATGGCTGTCAGTTCCCCTGTGGGTTTCCTGCAGACATAGGTCATCGCATTGGAGATTGTTGCACATGTCAACAATGATGTTACTTTTTTCATTAGAAAACCCCTCCGCATTCAATGAACCTATAGTCAACTTTTCAAGGCAGACGTTATAGAAAAGGCCTACTGTGCTGGCCTTTAGTCATGATATGGGAACACTATGGTTCGCTATTTCTCCCCTACGGAAGGGTATATTGAACATTTAACAGAACATCAAAATTGAGTCATAAACAATGTGTATTTGACATTTTAAAGTTTGAAGCAGTGACCGGTTTTCAGTGTAATAAGATTATGTACACTCTCAAAGATATTTATGTTTATTACAGAATTATTGAATAAAGGATTTAAAGGTGCAACGAGAGATTTTTGAGCATCTATACATTGTTTCATATGTACTGAATTTCTACTGAAATATACTCTTTTAATAATTATCATAAAACAACGACTATCAGTAAAAAAAATATAAAAAATGGCAGTCACATTTAAATTACTGGCAACATGTTGAAACTAAAAATGTAGCTAATAATTTTCAAATTTCCGTAATACACTTCTTGTAGAGGAGGAGCACGGACCCAGGTCAAACATCATCGTTTACCCCTCACTAAAGAAAAGGTTTTGAGGTTAGTATGGACCCTCTATATTAACGCTAGGTAGGTAGTACTCTCAAATTGTGGGGTCACTTTATCAATAGGGGCCAATTTAAGTTTACACAGGGGTCAATTTTTAAATTGCTCCAATCTTGTTGAAATGTATGCCACATTAACCGTCTAGTGATAAGGATTCCAAAAATGTATAGTTTGTACCATCTATGATCATTGTTTTGGGAGTTATAGGGTAAAATGGCTAAAATGGTAAAAAAAATCAATTTCTATTTGTACAGGGGTCAAAATCAGAAGTTGCTCCAATTTCGTTGAAAAATGAAAGAAGTTGTTTATCTAGCTTAATGCGTCAAAATAAGGTATAGTTTGTACCATCTGCAGTGTATAGTTATCATGTTATGCGACAAAATAGGTCATAGGGCAACACAATCCTATTGGCGTTGACCTTCTTTGACCCTTATCTCCGTAAGTAAACATTTAACATAATCAAAACTATACTTTTTGGGAGTCCTCTTACCTCAGGCAATAATTTGCCAGTATTAAAATATAATCGGATTAACTTTTAATGTTGACCCCTGTACAAATTGAGATTGACCTTTTTACCATTTTAGTCCATTTTACCCTATAACTCTCAAACCAATGATCGTAGGTGCTACAAACTATACATTTTTGGAATCCGTATGATTAGATGGACAACATGGCATACAATTCAACATAATTGGGTCATTTTAAAAGTTACACCCCTGTGTAAACTTAAATTGGCCCCTATTGAAAAAATGATACCACAATTTGAGAGTACTACCTACCTAGCATTGATGTAGAGGGTCCATACTAACTACCAAAAATGCTCCACACAGTGAAATATGCGATGTCGTCGCTTTTTTACCTACCAGCCACTAGGCGTCTTTTCCCCCGGGGAAGTCCACCTTCCGTCCACACTAAAATAAGGGGAGTGTCCTATCTATCTTCCCTATAGACAATCTTTGATTATTTTACCAAGTGGGTTTACAATTTGGTTTTTTTTTGGTGTATGGTGGTGTGAGGGGGGGTTGGTTCAGACCTGAATTTTAGATTATTTTACCATGTTCCCCAATGATGAGATGTTCGTGTCTTATAAGGGACCAATCAATACTCAACCGCCGGGCATTTTCCCCCCGGTTCTGCCCGGTTCCTTTAATCCATTCATCTTCTGAATCTTTTATACAATACATACAATACAATGAAAATACAACTACGGCCTTTGATATAGCGCCTTCTCAAAACAAGGTCAGCGCTTTAACAAAATAGAATTAATTACTATTTAGCCTACAACATAGTAATCAACGGTATTGTAAAAGATGAACCATAGATAGTACTTTCACTCAACTTAGAAATAGAACCGCTGCCTAATTAATACTCATTGAGGCAATAACCAAAAACAAATTTAAGTCACACGATCAACCTTAGGAATAATGAATTTTAGAGCTTTCTAAAGGACCAATGGACCTTGGAGTGGCGGAACAAAGATAGCAACAGGAGTTCATAGGCTAGGGCCGCATTGCTGAAAGCCCTGTCACCCCCTGACCTTTTTGTGCGGGAAACCGTGAAGGAGCGTCTTGTCAATCTCAGAACGCAATCCTGGCCTGCCAGGAATATACAAGTAAGATGGCAATTGTCCCGGAAATGCCCTTGTAAGGAAGAAGCATAAGCTTAAAGACAAAGCGCTCACTAATTGGTAGCCAATGGAGCTCTTTCGTGTGGTGTGGCTGGTGTCCTTCTCAATCAGATCTGAACCCCAGCCTGGCTGCTCTTGCTGCAAAAATCTGAAGTTTACTCCGATCTCTGCCGAACTTCCAGACAAAAGTGTAAATTGGGGCATAGTCAATGCGTGATAAAGTCAGTGGAAGCGGACGAGATGATGACTACTCTCAAAATGTGATAAAGCGGCGAATCCGGTAAATATTGCGAAGGTGGAAGTTAACATACTTAAGTATGACCTTTACATGTTCAGTCATAGACATTGTCTGATCAAATACGACACCAAGGTTTCTAATTGGCGAGGACTGGGGAACATCCACTGTCCAGACCCTGATGGTAATATCTTTGAGGCGACTTGTGTAATAGGATGAACCTGCGATGAACTTCTGTCCTTTCATCATCATTCAATTGAGTTTTGTTACAGCGCATCCACTTTCTGATTCATCATACCAAGAGAGAGTCTTTGACACATGTTTGGCATCACCATCAATCTTAGTATCAAATGTCAAATAATTTCACATCACCAGCATACATGTGGTAAGCAATTTGTGCTTCCGGATGATTGATGCGATACAGTAATGTGTACATTAATAAAAGAGTAGGGCCCGACCACAGAACCCTGAGGACGACCGAAAGGGAGATGTAATGCTTGTTTGAAATGCATCCCCAATGCGCCACAAAGCGGTTCTCTTGCAGGTAAGACCGAATCCCACTTGTAAGGCAGTATCTTGAATTTTGAAAGTACACGTAACCTATCCAAAAAGAATACAGCATCAACAGTAGCAAAAGCTGCAGAAAGATCTAACAGCACAATAGCCACCTGGCCTCTAACTGTTGTGAATTGCATTGAGGTATCGGTCCTGACACGCAGAAGTGCCGATTCAGTGCTTTGTCATTCTTCATGAGCTGACTGAAACTTCTCATTTAAGTCATTTTAGACAAGATGATCCTTTATCTGGGCACGTCACTATTTTCTCCATGAACTTAGACACGCATCTAATATTGACACAGGATAGTTTTTGAGCACCTCTTTGTCTAGGGAAGGCTTTTTGAGAACGGTTTCACGGCAAAGCTTTTCCGGAGCTTAGCTGGGAAAACACCAGTGCGGATAGACTGGTTAATGATTAGTGTTAATGGCTCACCAGAGTTGCAACATTCTCCTCTCCTTAATTGGAATGGTGTCTAAGGAACATGATTTTGATGGCGTTGACATAATCACTTGGTTAACCTCTTCAACAAGTGACTGGATTAAACTCATGCAATGGAACGGTCTCATCAAGTGTTGTCCCGCTTGGATCATTCGATGCGAGTTTGGACCTGGATAAAAATTTTTTTGTTTTTAAAAAAATCAAGGTTCCGTCTGATTTTGTATACCATGTCGCTGAAAAACCTGGCAAATGAGCTAGCTGCTTAGTTCATAGCTGATTAAAAACGTTAGGAAGTTTTTAGTTTTGGGGATTCAGAAGCTTATTCAGAAGTAGCAACATGTTTTTGTTGTTTGTGTAATTGTTTCTCTGTAATAACTCCTTATGCATATGAATGAGTTTACCATCCCTACCTGATTGTTACAGTGTATGCTCCAGATCAACACTATTTCTAGTTTTTACCCATTTTCTCGCTAAACGTCTACGTTCAGTCCCGGCATCATCAATATCTTTGAATAACCAAGGTGTTCGTGGTCTAATAATTGGCGGGAACGCTGAGGAGGTGCATGGGTTCGGTACAACTAATGAAAACTCCTCAAATTTACCAAGTACCTCATCAACTTAGGCCATCACGAAGGTCCAAGACTTCCATCATGGATGAAATGTCATTTGAGAAGAGTCCTTGTCAATATCTTTATCAGTTTCTGATGGTGCCATATTCCATGAGTGGTGATTTCTGGCTGCTAATCGTACAATATCAAACGATATCAAACCTAGCCCAGGCAAGAGGCTCCACCCAGCCTAATCCCTAATCCATCTCAAGACGAAATATGATCAGGTCCAGAGTGGGCCCATCTTAGGGTATGGCCATGGGATATGTTGATGAAAACCATTAGCAGCCAGATTCTCCAAAAAATGAATGACTCGGTTTTAGCGGGGAGGTCGACATGCATGTTGAAATCACCCAGCAGATCGTTTTAGCGGGAACAAGAACAATCTCATTAAGGAAAATTATCAAACTCATTTAAGAATTGACTATTTGAAGAGACCATTTTTCCCGCTGGACGGTGGTGGACGATACACCGGGATGAGTCTAACACTAGTTTTTGTTTATTACCACACAGCTGCTCAAAAGAAGGTGTGGGTGTATTTTGAATGTTTTATGCTTTTGTGGATTATCCCCATACCACCATGGTCATTCAGACTTCCTGGAAAGTGCAGGAAGGAAAATCCCTCAGCAGCCATCTCAGCATGACCACATGATCGCTTTTTCAGCCAACCAGGTTTCAGTTATCAGAAAATTCCACATCATTCCTCAATAATATCATCATAAATAGAGACCGTCTTTTTTACGGACAGAACGAGCATTCCATAGACGATGTTGAAAATTTTTTTCATTATGTTTTTAGGAATGTCACGGATGTGGCTGGAGTTCCGTGTTGACTGCTGCCCAGGGTATGATGGGAATCCTTTTTGGGTTTTTAGAATGTCTGGACTAGCAGAGGTGCTGTCGGGGTCCTGGATGTTTGATATATGGATTAAATTATCAATGTTGGCCCGGAAGTGGAATGGTAAGGTTAACGATCATCCCTTTGAATGTTTGGTGACGTGACGTCACACACTGGCCATGATTCTACGTTTCATGTGCTTGCCCGCCCCCGATGGGCTCTCTGTCAATGAATCTCAATAATCATATCCCAAAACTAAAATTACAGAAAACATTAAATATAATTAAAATTAACAAGTTCTTACATACAAATTAACAGATAGTAATACAAAGATACAATTACAGATAGCTTATACCAATAAGTTCTAGTAAAAAGGATCAAGCTGTGTTCATCATGTCAGGGTCAGCGAACACGTCTAAATGCCGGCCTTCAACAAGACCCAAGTATAAATTGGCAGAACAGCTGACAAATAACATGCTGCAAATATTAATTTAAAACCTTAAGAGCAATATCAAAAAGCAAAATTAGTGAGCATAGCCGGCAGTTTATAGGAATTAATAAACCTGAGTAGACTCCGGAATATGTACTCAGGCGCCGCGACGGGGACGCTTTTGCTATAGGATAATGAAAGTGACACACGATCCATAGACCCCACTCCGTTAAATCCGAATAAGTAATTCAGCAACTCAATGAATTAATTGAACCGCGGCGAACGGGCGAACCGGAAACGCCCCGCCAGTTGAGTATGAATTCGTCCGTAACTATGTTCTGGTTACCTCGTAACCACGTGGAACCTCTAATTGGATAACAATTTTAAGTAAAACAATGACAACTAAAAAAAACATAAAAAACAAATGCCACTGGTACCAAACCTTTGTGGTACAGGCTGATTAAAAAAGAAGTTTACTCATTTTCGTTGTGGTTTTGTTAAAAATCTATACAGAATCCACCATTAAATGTAACGGCGTTGGATCAGTTTTGGAACATCTTCAATAAAAGATTTTTTTTTAATTTGCTCATGCTAAACCAAAGTTATACTCATTTGAATAAAAACACCAATTTTCCCAGCTGCACACTTTTGGACAATCTGCACCAATTTCTATTTAGACCTAATCAATGAAGCGTGAACAGGATACTCGACTGGTTTGCAACATTTGTTGTCAAAGTGAAAAGTTTTGGTTTTATACTCATGCTCGTGATCCACATTCAAATGAAATCGAATGCTGACAACATGTAAATAGCGATTATTCTTCGATGTCCTATGTCTCTCGCACTGTTCAGTTTTGGTATACCTCATAAAAGAAAACCCAGTGCATGTTATACAGTTCTTGAAAAAACATGATTACAAAAAATGTTTGTAATTAAAATTATATTAAAATATTGCATTGTTTGATTAATTGAAATAAATAACATTATTACACAACTTAATGATAACTTTTTAAAAAAAGTTGCTAAGTATCAGTAAAGAGATGCTGAACTTCCCTTGGACTCCCTAGCTCAAGAAACTTATGAATGATGAATGAGTCCTCTTGTCCACGAAATTGTGGAGTCTTTCTGTATGAACGTAACATTTCTATCACAAAGAATGCTAGGTGGGCCTGCTATTGATAGAAATTGCGCCTTGCAAAATATAGTATTATGCATTTGAATGTCGCGCCATACCAATTGCCTGGGAGTGCAAATGTGTGCAGCTAGGAAAATCGGTGATTTTATTCAAATGAGTATAGCCCTGAGAACATTTAGAAATTCTTTTTTTACTAACACGTTTAGAATGTGATATTTTCAATGACATTATAGTTTACGGTGGATTCGTTGTACATTTTTTCCAAAACCACAATCAAAATGAGTAAACTTCTTTTGAATCAGCCTGTATATGTAGGATAAAATACGCAGGGCACTATGATGCCCGATTTTTAATATGGTTGCCATGGCAACCATGAAGCATCCAATCAGGACATTGTGCACCATAATATAAATTTGAAAATCCGCTTTCATGTAAATACGATCTTTGTTGTTTTTAAGTTACCATCGTTTGCAATTCCGATTTTATCATTTTCATTAGAACTTTGCGAAACGTTCTCTAAAATAACAAAGTCGCCAAAGATTACTTGCAGCATATCTTGAATGTCTTTGCTCATTGATTTTAATATACTATTACACATTTTGAGTGCAAGATAAATATATTCATAAGAAATATGGTCTACCTTAAAATTTCGAGTTAGTTTGATGCATAATGAATTATTGAAATGTTTTAATAAATTGATTCCACTCAAATGTATATGTGAGTAGGAAAAAAAGAAGAAAACAAACCTGCGTTTGCTTAAAAATTAAAGGGTGCCCCTTCTTGGGATAGAAATATGTACACAAGTTTTTTGATGTATGCAACTCGCTTAAAATGAGGACGGAAGGTCCTATTGGTTTCAAATAAAAAGCAATCAAAAGCTGAGAGTTTATACTTATTCGATGTTAATATATCATTTTTGCTAGAAGACTCAACCCCCTTAACCCGCACCCGTGCTAGGCTATTTTCTGGACCTCCCACACCAAGGGTTTTTATCAGTAAAGACTGGCATGTGGTTACATGCAGCCACAATGATTTTGTGGGCAGACCAGATGATAACGGATTATACAGTTTCATTGAAAAAGAAACAGTTTAGAGGGGAGACATCTTGTAGAAAACAAGGGCAGGTTCCGGGCAGAATTATGTCTCGCTAGCTTTAGCAATGGTGCAGCTTCACTGCGCTAATACATTGAAACCACTGAAGCGAATCTAGGCTGCTTCTAGCCCAGGTTCCCAGGTATAGGTTTAAGAATAATAGCAAGAAGAAGACTTCTAGAAATACCTCAAGCAATACAAATAAAAGAAACAAACACTAATAAAGAATTAATGACATAATAGAAAGGTTTAATGAGATTATCGTATTACCATCAACTTTAATATCCTGTTAATTACGATTCAGTAAAAGCAATGATTCCACGCATGTTTCCAAGCAATGCAAATTGAAACATTTGCTTTGACATTAACACTGCAATTGCGGAATTGCCACCTGTATAACGAGATCAATAAATATGAACAAGAAATCTAGGGATTGGTTTACAAAAGATAAAGAAATATATGTCTTTGGTATGTTTTTGTAAAAGCACGAGTTCTAGTAATACCTGCCAAGGTAGAGCTCCTTTTGAAAAGCCTCAACAAGGTTATCTTATGAATTAAAAAAAATTACTATGATCTACATTGGATAGTTGCTCATGGATAACGCTCTATCAAGATATGAAATTTGGTGTGTCCGAAATAAATAATAATGATAATAATAATAATGCAGGCATTTATATAGCGCTTTAAAAAGGATAAACCAAGTATCACAGAGCTTTTTAAGCGGACAAGATAGCTCAATCAGGTAAGCGCTCGACTCCAGTGTATACTCACCCATGCGTATAGGCGTGCGTTCGAGCCCTGTGAGATTCAGCTGTCTTGTACTTTCCTTAGGCAAGAAAAATAACAGCTTATTGTCCCCGATTTACCCATGCTATATTGCGGAGCTGGTCACGGCTGCGATGGTTATCTCGATGTAGTTTGCTGATAAGGGAAAGCGATGATCCCGATCTGCTGCATCCTTGAAATGATGCTTAATGGTTTATGGTATGGTTGGGCCCAAGTGTCAGCGGGCCATTTGTGAAAGCGCTTAGGAGGGCCAATAGCATAAGGCGCTATATCAATCTCTGCTATTATTATAAAAATCTCGCTATATTTTATTAACAAATTAGACAGAGACAAAAGGCACGACTTTACAAACGGCAGTAGCTTAATCAGCGCCCTGTTTGTCATCCAAACATGACGAACACACACATAGGCCATGAGGCCAAAGCGAAAAAGAGTGCTCGGGTAAGGACAAGGGTGGCGCAACCTAGGAAGTACATAATTCTTCCGAAATAATCATTTTCCTAAAATTATAGAAATCAGTTCCACGTGTTTCTCACGTCTAGTATGTGTACATACTCTAGAAAATGAATTAAATGTCATCTCAATTTTTGCCCTGAATATCAGTGACTAACGGATGTACACCGTGATTCATGGACTCCAGCAAATAATGGGGGGATGATAAGTGAATCCGCTCGGTATGTAGAAGACCAAACACTTCACAGATCCCTTTTCATCTGGAACTGGAGGACCCATTGTTATTATCATGCAAGGATTTCAGGGGTTATACCTCACCAGATTTATATTTTTTCATGACGCTGACGCAAATTACCTGCTCTTTCACGAATAAATAAAGTTAGAGGTTCTACTGTGTGATTCAATTTACTTTGACCCTAATTTCATCATTTATTCGAAAGGGAAAAGAGTTGAACAAAGATCATGAGAAAAAGTGTTTGCAAACTGTGACCTAACATCTTTATGCAACACCAAACCCGTAACTTGCCTCGTAACCCCATTTCTATGCAATTTAATGCGTTATTGGCAGAATCGAAAATCATTCACCTATACGGAAATGTAGGTTCAAACGGTCCGAACAAACTTTTAATTGAATAGAAAGAGGTCATATATAATACAATTAAGGTGCAACGAGAGAATTTTAAGCCACCCAAATATTGTTGTCACAATAGTAATGTATAACATTAGACACTAATAGATTTCTTAACTTGTATTTGTATTTTTTCTCTCTTTTATAAGGCGATTTTGATTGCTTATAATTTCAATATAAAAACATAGCTGGAATTTCATATGTGCCCTATATGAAATTGAAATTTCCATTTTTGCTACCCCAAGAAAAACCTTTTTCAGCTAATCCTTTAAGATTTAAATCAGGGCAAAAAATCAGTACTTTCCGATTTTTAGGGACACCTGGATATGTGAAATCTCTCGTTGCCACATTTAAGTTATGGGTCTTGGTCTGTCACCAAATGTTGGTCAAAGCTGCCAATCAAAATTTCTTTCATGAATATTGCATACATTTTTTGAATAAAGATGCAATATACGGTGAGGGGGGGGGGGGGGGGGGGGGGTAACAACTCAAAAGCCTTTTTCACGTCATGGACAAATACAATGGCTTTGACAGTCCCAGAGAATCTGAAGTCCGTTGTCCGATCATAACGGGAACGATTTACTTAACGATAGCACCATTATTTGCTGGAATCAATGGGACGTGGGTACTTCCCTGGTCCTAATATTCAGTGAAAAAAAGAGATGCACATTTCATTCATTTCAAGAAAATGTGCACATACTAAGAAGTGAGAAACACGCCATACACTGTTAAAAATGTCCGTAATTAAGAAAAAAGATTTTACGTAAATTACGGAGGAAATCTGTTAGAAAACCATAAGAATAAAAAACAAAAAACATTAAAAATGTTAATTAAAAAAAGAAAAATATTCAAAAATGTCTGGCAGCAAGATTCCGGAATTTTTTTTTCTGGTGCCGTAATTAAATTACGGAAAAATTTGTTAAACTACACATTTTTTTCCGTAATATGAGACAAATTTCTGTCAAACTTACTGATCAAAGTCCGTAATGACAGAAATTCTGTAAATGTACCCTTAAAAATGAATGGAAATACTGCTGCAGAAATTTCCGTAATTTACGAAATATGTTAACAGTGTAGAGCTCATTTTTATAATTTTGAGGACAATATATTATGCGAAATTATGCACTTTCCAGGGGTGCGTCACCATTGGAAACGCTATGAGAACTGCCCGCTAGCCGAACCAATGGGTACAGCACATTTGGTGTTTTTAAATAAGAAAAAAATTGGTTGTTAACATGTGTAAATTAATCGAACATTATCCTCAACTCTAAGGAATACCAATATATTAAATCAATAATTTAGTTCTTGTTCGGAGTATAGTACTATGTAGATAAAGAATTCCACAGCGAAAACAACATTATTCTGTAACGTTGTGTTTTCTCATTCGTGATTTATTAAATAATACGTTTTTTTCTTTCCCTCTTTTTTTATGCGAGCTGTATACACAAAAGTGTTTTATCTTTTTCCTCAACTTCACTGTGCTCGCTGGTCATCTTTGAATAATTAATTAAGGTGGAAAATTCCTTTAGAACTAACATTTTTGGGTTTTTTTAAATTATAACTATGAGAAAGAGTTTTAATTAACACCTTTCATGTGTTTTTCCCGCCCACTGTGAAAAAAAAATCCGAGTTAGGCGCGTCAAAAGTTACACAAGGTTTAATTTGGCCTAAAGCGGAGGCAATTGAGTCCTTTGATTGAAAATCGCCACTTGAAAAAACAACCTAAATCGACACTAAGAAATTGATTCTTATGTATTTTATTGTTTTTCAAAAGGCGTATTTTAATAAATTGCCATTAAAAATGGTACTCTCAAATCATAGCAATTTTTTTTCTGAAAAACTTAAGTGCCAATTAGTGCTTAATAAGTTTATTTATGATCCTTAAAAAATTGTAGTGTACCTAATTTGCATTAAATTAATTAAAATAGTGTTCTAGACTTTTAAGTGCGATTTTCCGTTTCAAATATTTATTGATTTTGCAAACGAAAAAAAACCAAGATTACATATGTTAGCTTGCTTCAAAAAAACATAAAATTACCATGTAGATAGTATTAAGTTGCTCTATGACCTAAACCCGAAAAAATAATTAAAGTATTTTAGCAAAGTTGATAAATAGCTATGCGACATATTAATTGGAACTCTTTCCCCAAATCTTTCACAATTTACTGTTATTTTACAATTTTCTTCATTTTGATGTTAATAAATCGGCGTTTTTAGTTTTAGGTCATGGAGAAGTATATCAAGAGCTTACACATGTGATGTATTAACACATGTCTAGGGTATATGGTTCTGAGATATGTGTTTCCCAAAAACTCCATAAAATGCAAATTAGCAGGGTGGATGTTGGCCTTTGGGTACCATGGCAACGGTATCAAAACTGATGCCAATTTTAAGTAAGTCTGGTCCAGTACTTTTGATATTGTTACGTTAATTCAGGATCAGGAATTGAAGAGTTTAATTTAAACAACTTGTGAATTATAACGGTATATTCATGGATAACAATCTTCGGAACCGAGTTTTTTGTTCCGATCGCACTTTTGAACGTGACGTAGATTTTACACAGCACTGTGTATTTCAAAACCAATTCCGAGTGAAATCAGGGAAAACACATGGAAACTAGAAACGTTTAAAATAAAATTTCTATGAACTTTGCTAAAAACAACTATTGGGATCTTGTGAAAAGGAGAAAATACTATATGTGCTAGCTGCAGAATGTCGTGATCACTTACTTAGGAAAATTCCTGTACAAATTTGCTCGTTCAAATACCTGCGCATTCGCCAGGTTAGCTATACATTATGCGGCGACCAGAGAGCCGTGTGTCAACCTGTACCAAACAAAAACCGGTATGTCACGAATCTGAGGGTCCATCATGACAGAGTGTGCTAGCTTGCCAATTAGCATTATATACGGAATAAACCTTGACATCGTAGGACGAGGCTGCTGGAGCAAGGTTCCCTGAACCACAGTAGGTGGCGTAGCACACGACTAGGGCTTTGACGGAACTCTCTCAATACTGTCGTAGTAAAATACCAACCAGGGAATGACCTAAAATGCCCAGATATTTATGATGTAGCCACATTTTGAAATGTATCGTTGGAAACGCCTTAGAATTGGTTTCAACAGGGTGGGAAACGCTGAGAAACATGCCCCCGAAACAGCATACATCTGAGACAAAAAGTGAAAATTTAGGATTTTGTTTAATAGACCCGTGACGTCAAGAAGAGCGTCATAGAGAGCAGCACATGAGAGATCACATGTTGTCGCATGTTCTTTCTCGTCTTCGGCAGGTCGTCCAGAAGCATCGTCTTCGGAAGCAATTCGGATGCTCGGAACCGTGGAAAACGCACCCAACTGGACCCAAACAATGTACACTTAGGATGATCATCAAGATGATGGATAGGTAATTGAAAATGTGACAAATTAAAAAAAATTTCCCCCCCCCAAATTGATACCAAATTTGACGATTGGAGTAATTGTTTAGATTTGAAGGAATCATTATTAGCTACGCAAAAGTGTAATTTAGAAATTGCGTGTCTAGACCATGGAAAATTATTTAGTGAAAAGGAATGTATTTTAAAACTCGTGACATTGTCAATGACAATGTTCATGTGTTCATCTCGTACCAAATTCAGCGTGTCTGCACATGTAAAATGTTGATTTGTAATGCCAAAGTATCCCCCAATATCGGAAAATTTCGGGTCATTAATTTACCACCGTACAGTTTATAGCATTGCTCTGGTGCAGAATTCCTGAATGTTCACGAAATCCGATACGTAGCTTAATATACAATACCAGTCATAGTCGTCCTCATCGTGTGACAGTGACATCATCACATTTGAAAATCATTAAAATTGAACATGAATCGACATCAGGAATCCGTTTTTTGTGTGATGCTAAATCCCAACATTCACTTTCAACATCAAATCAGTATAGTGGAGGTGTAGTTTTATAAGAGAATCCCATTCTAGAAGTTTGGGGAAGAAGGTGTTTGAAGATTTTTGTATAGTTTGAAGGGTGCTGAATCAGAATTTTGGGGTCCAAACCTCCCGTGAACTGTTGGGGAACTTTGTAAAAAAGGGGGTAAAATTAGTACAGGGTAAATTTGAAATCATGTCAATTTGTTAAATGGTACACTAATGTATTTGTCTCATTATATGGATTAAAAAAAGGTATAGTTTGACAAGGTTCCCATCCGACCTTATTTACACGGCTACAGCCCTGAAAGGTTCAAGGTCCTCCTGGGGCAAAGAATCCATTGCTTCAGATTTTGTTGAAACCGGTGCAGATACGTTACCATAATTCGAACGGATATAAAATAGCTAGTAATGAAAGGAATCCCTCATGTTACGTTCATACCGCGCCCAATACAATACCTCCCTCCCGCTACGCCTTGCAAAACGCTGTATACCATAATCCACACATGCTTTTTATAAGTTAATAAATAACCTGATCTACGGTTAGAGACTAAGTCAGTGAAGCATGTACTTTTTCATCAAGAGCAGCACGACTAATGCCGGCCAGACACGTTACCAGACAACGTTAGGCCTACTTCAGTGTTAACGTTAGGCCTATTATCCTAAAAAAAAAATCGGATATGTTTATGATATCCATGCTTGTTCCGTTGTCTGAGAATATTAAGTAGGATTTTCAAAGATTTTCAGAATTCCTTTAATGTTGATATTTGGTTATTTTGAAAAAAGGAAATATTGTTTTTTTGTTTGTAAAAAATTATCGGAAAATGGCCCTAGGTAATTTAAAAGAGATTTTTAAATGTGAACCACTCTGTTTATTCTAGAGGGTTTCAGTATCTTTTTGAATGACAGTTCTTCTAGAGTGGTTTCCGAATAAAAAAAAAAAAACATTGGTTTCACTAATGTAACAGAAAAAGCTACAATGGTCAAAAACATCACTAAGAACCCATCAGTTTATATGTACCGTGGGCACACTAAATGATTATATATCACACATCATCACCATCACCTAGGTTGACATAGCATATTGGTTTCATACTACGGATGCAAGTTTTACTGGTTTTGAAGTCCTCCACGAAAATGTGTTTGATACATGATGTAATTATTTCTTACAGTAAAGAGCAGTAGAATTAGGTATGTCATCAGAGTAATGTCACAAAAACAGTGGCCTATGCGCACGGGGGGGGGGGGTACTCAGTGGGAAAAGGTAGGTACATATGTGCCAACGATATGGGTCACATTTTAACCCCTTATATAACAATGGTGGTTTTCCCTATAGTGATGGGTCAATTTTTTTTTGAGGTCATTGCTACTATAAAAAGATGGCTCCATTTTTTCAATTTTTTGGTCGCAATTTACTATTAAAATGGGTCACTTTTTCAGATTTTCGGTAAAAACAATCAATTTTTTTTCCTTTCGGAAAAGTTCTAGAATGGGCCGATTTGCTAAGATTACTATGACAATGGTGCGAAATTTCAAAGCCACTAATAGAAATGGGTCGAAATTTCGGAACCAAAATTATATAGAAATGTGTCACTTTTTTGTACAATTGGTCACATAAACATGGGTCGACAATTTTTTTACACGGTGGACGCACACCCGTTACCCCAATTTTAGTTGGAGTACCCCCCCCCCCCCCCCCCCGGATGCGCACCCATTAGCTTTTAGCACCGCGAAGGGTTGAGGGGAATATGCTCAAAATATGCTAAACTCGGGGCACTCAGCCTCCGAAGCTCACCCTAACGCCAATACAACTTCATAACCTGGATTCCATACGAGTGCATTTTCTAATGATATTTTTGACCACCTCGGAAAATGTTTACCACATCTATCAACACAGAGATAATTTTACAATCGAATCGAAGATTTTTACAACAAACCTTAAATTACGATTTATTATTGAACTGCTAATGCTCCAAAACCAGTTGGAATATTACTGCGAGAAATGTCCCAACTAAGTACAGACTTCCAGTAACCAGCCTGGACAGGCTCAGCTGTCTTCGTGCTACGAGCTACCCACTCAAAAGCCTCTTGAACACACTATACACATCACTTTGGTTTTGTTTGCCGTTCCGAAGTATTGCTTCGTCCGTTCAAAAGCAAAGTATACTTGGACTCACATGTTTTCTGCCTTTGGCGACTTGAGCCTCGTGTCGACTGATATATAATCAAGTCGTCTGGAAAATTACAAAAAACGCAAAGTATTATCCAATAGTAAATATTTTCAAACTTGCGAGATCACTGGGTTATGGGGATATACCACTTTAAAACTTCACAAGGGAAAAGTTAAAGCAAAACAGCACATTTTATTGAGAGCGCGCCCATTTTAAAATTGATATTTTTGCACAGTTATGTTTGGTAATTGGTCTAGGAAACCATACCTGCGTACGAGAATGCCAAATATCGTAATATAATCATACCAATAAGCATTTTTGTAAATAGAACTTGGTATCCACGATTGTACTTAACGGGCAAAGCTGGAATGCAAGTTTATGTCGTCCATGATGAATTAGTATCACCTCAAGAAAATGACTTCTAACTTTACACTTGCCTGAACCAATAACCAATAATGGATGAGCGTAGACACTTACATGCGCTATTTTCAATTTACCGGCTATTTCATATTGTAAGGCCTTTTCCTTCCACCCGTTACTTATTACGGCGATCTCCGATCTAACTCAAACTCCTTCGTTTGCGACACCTAGCATTTTTCGAGCTTAACCATTCCAGGTTAGTTTACTAGCCAGTTAGCCATACACTGTGTAAAAATCTCAAAATTTTTGGAAATTGGGGGCGCTTTTTCAGAATGTGCCATTCTTTGCTTTCTGGAAAGTCATTAGAGGTTACAATAAATACAACCGGCAAAGCATGCAGCGGCATCAATTTTCTTTGTACACCCTTCAGAGGGTCTTTGTAGTCTTGGACCGTGGTTCTTTTGATTCAGTGAGCAATAAACATAGAAATTGGAAAGGGTATGTGGGTCAGTACAGCCATGTTTGATTTGAGACTGAACGACCCTCACACGCATAATCCCTTCGGGCTGGGGCTGCAGGGGATCCAAATGCCACTATGGTAATTCAAATTAGTAAGTTCTTGCATATTTCCATAGCGTGGTTTTTACATAAGGGTTGCGTGCTTAACCTTGTGGAGAGAAGGCTTTTGTTGCCATTACAAAATATATGGTGGGCCATAAAGTATAAAGTGCTGCACAGGCACCCTATACTTGAAACTGATGAATTCGTTTTTTACATTTCGGTTAATGATAAATGACTAATTATATGGTTATCCGTGATTCAATTTACTTTGACCCTAATTTCATCATTTATTCGAAAGGGAAAAGAGTTGAACAAAGATCATGAGAAAAAGTGTTTGCAAACTGTGACCTAACATCTTTATGCAACACCAAACCCGTAACTTGCCTCGTAACCCCATTTCTATGCAATTTAATGCGTTATTGGCAGAATCGAAAATCATTCACCTATACGGAAATGTAGGTTCAAACGGTCCGAACAAACTTTTAATTGAATAGAAAAGAGGTCATATATAATACAATTAAGGTGCAACGAGAGAATTTTAAGCCACCCAAATATTGTTGTCACAATAGTAATGTATAACATTAGACACTAATAGATTTCTTAACTTGTATTTGTATTTTTTCTCTCTTTTATAAGGCGATTTTGATTGCTTATAATTTCAATATAAAAACATAGCTGGAATTTCATATGTGCCCTATATGAAATTGAAATTTCCATTTTTGCTACCCCAAGAAAAACCTTTTTCAGCTAATCCTTTAAGATTTAAATCAGGGCAAAAAATCAGTACTTTCCGATTTTTAGGGACACCTGGATATGTGAAATCTCTCGTTGCCACATTTAAGTTATGGGTCTTGGTCTGTCACCAAATGTTGGTCAAAGCTGCCAATCAAAATTTCTTTCATGAATATTGCATACATTTTTTGAATAAAGATGCAATATACGGTGAGGGGGGGGGGGGGGGGGGGGGGTAACAACTCAAAAGCCTTTTTCACGTCATGGACAAATACAATGGCTTTGACAGTCCCAGAGAATCTGAAGTCCGTTGTCCGATCATAACGGGAACGATTTACTTAACGATAGCACCATTATTTGCTGGAATCAATGGGACGTGGGTACTTCCCTGGTCCTAATATTCAGTGAAAAAAAGAGATGCACATTTCATTCATTTTCAAGAAAATGTGCACATACTAAGAAGTGAGAAACACGCCATACACTGTTAAAAATGTCCGTAATTAAGAAAAAAGATTTTACGTAAATTACGGAGGAAATCTGTTAGAAAACCATAAGAATAAAAAACAAAAAACATTAAAAATGTTAATTAAAAAAAGAAAAATATTCAAAAATGTCTGGCAGCAAGATTCCGGAATTTTTTTTTCTGGTGCCGTAATTAAATTACGGAAAAATTTGTTAAACTACACATTTTTTTCCGTAATATGAGACAAATTTCTGTCAAACTTACTGATCAAAGTCCGTAATGACAGAAATTCTGTAAATGTACCCTTAAAAATGAATGGAAATACTGCTGCAGAAATTTCCGTAATTTACGAAATATGTTAACAGTGTAGAGCTCATTTTTATAATTTTGAGGACAATATATTATGCGAAATTATGCACTTTCCAGGGGTGCGTCACCATTGGAAACGCTATGAGAACTGCCCGCTAGCCGAACCAATGGGTACAGCACATTTGGTGTTTTTAAATAAGAAAAAAATTGGTTGTTAACATGTGTAAATTAATCGAACATTATCCTCAACTCTAAGGAATACCAATATATTAAATCAATAATTTAGTTCTTGTTCGGAGTATAGTACTATGTAGATAAAGAATTCCACAGCGAAAACAACATTATTCTGTAACGTTGTGTTTTCTCATTCGTGATTTATTAAATAATACGTTTTTTTCTTTCCCTCTTTTTTTATGCGAGCTGTATACACAAAAGTGTTTTATCTTTTTCCTCAACTTCACTGTGCTCGCTGGTCATCTTTGAATAATTAATTAAGGTGGAAAATTCCTTTAGAACTAACATTTTTGGGTTTTTTTAAATTATAACTATGAGAAGAGTTTTAATTAACACCTTTCATGTGTTTTTCCCGCCCACTGTGAAAAAAAAATCCGAGTTAGGCGCGTCAAAAGTTACACAAGGTTTAATTTGGCCTAAAGCGGAGGCAATTGAGTCCTTTGATTGAAAATCGCCACTTGAAAAAACAACCTAAATCGACACTAAGAAATTGATTCTTATGTATTTTATTGTTTTTCAAAAGGCGTATTTTAATAAATTGCCAATTAAAAATGGTAATCTCAAATCATATCAATTTTTTTTTCTGAAAACTTAAGTGCCAATTATTGCTTAATTAAGTTTATTTTATGACCTTAAAAAATTTAGTTACCTACTTATGCCTAAAATTTAATTAAAAAATTAAGTGTTTTTTCTTCTAGACTGTTTAAGAAGTGCGATTTCTCCGTTTCAAATATTTTATTGATCTTTGCAAACGAAAAAAAAGATTTTACATTGTTAGCTTGCTTCAAAAAAATACAATTTACCATGTATATAATACTTAAGTTGCTCTATGACCTAAACTAAAAAAAATAATAATATATTTTAGCAAAGTTGATATTAGCTTATGCGCATTTAAATTTGGCACTTTTCCTTCCCCAATCTTTCACAATTTTACTGTTATTTTAACCATTTTCTTATTTTCTCTATTTTCTTTCTTCTTTGATGTTAATACAAGGCAGTGCTTTTTTAGTTTTATCAGGAGTATATCAAAGCTTATTTTGATGTATTCACCCCATGTCTAGGATATATGGTTCTTGAGATATTGTGTTTCTCCAAAAATACATAAAAAGCAAATTAGCCTGTTTGGCATTTTTGGTTCCATGGCCAACCGGTATCAAAACTGATAGCCAAATGTTTAAGTAAGTCTGGTCCATACTTTTTGATCTTTGGGTTACTGAATTATTTCGCAGGAATTCTGAAGAGTTTAATTTAAACCAACCTTGTGAATTTACTAACGGATATCATGGAATCCAATCTTCGGAACCGAGGTTGTTTTTGTTCCGATCGCTAACTTTTGAACGTGGACGTAATTTTTACACAGCACTGGGTATTCAACCAATTCAGAGTGAACTCAGAAACAATGGGAAACTAGAAACGTTTTAAAATAAAATTTCTATTAAACTTTGCTTTAAAACACTATTGGGATCTTGTGCGAAAGGATAAAATACTATATGTGCTAGCTTCAGATTTACGTATCAGCTTACTTAGGAAAATTCCGTACAAATTTGCTCGTTCAAATACCTGCGCATTCGCCAGGTTAGTCTATACATTATGCGGGGGCGACTCAGAGAGCCGTGTTCAATCAACACCTGTACCAACAAAAACCGGTGTTCACGAATCTGAGGGTCCATCATGACAGAGTGTGCTAGCTTGCACATTAGCATATACGGAATAAACCCTGACCTCGTAAGACGAGGCCTTCTGGACGCAATGTTCCCTGAACCACTGTAGGTGGCGCAGCACACGACTAGGGCTTTGACTGAACTCTTCAATTACTTTCGTAGTAAAATACAAACCAGGGTAATGACCTTAAAATGCCCCAGTATTTATGATGTAGCCCAGCATTTTGACATTGTATCGCATGGAAAACGCCTTTAGGGAATGGTTTTCAACAGGGTTGGAGGGAAACGCTGAAAAACATGCGAAACAGGCATAATCTGAGCCAACAAAGGGATGAAATTTTAGGATTTTGTTTAATAGACCCGTGACGTCACGAGAGCGTCATAGAGAGGCATCAAGAGAAGATCACATGTTTTGTAGACATGTTCTTTCTTGCTTCTGGCAGGTCGTCAAAGCATCGTTTCGGAAGCATTCGGATGTTCGGAAACGTGGGAAACGTCACTCCAATTGAAACCAAAACAAGATTTACACTCAGGAGGATGCTCATCAAGATGATGGATAAGTAAGTGAGAAAATGTGATCTGTTCTCTTCAATTGATACAAATTGACCGGATTTGGAGTAATTGTTTAGATTTTACAAATGTGGAATCGTTATCGCTACGCAAAAGTGTAAATTAGAAATCGTGCTTGTACTCGGACCATGGAAAAGATATTTAGTGAAAAGGAATGTGCTTTTAAAACTCGTGAATTGTCAATGACAATGTTCATGATGTTCATCTCGTACCAAATTCAGCAGTGTCTGCACATGAGAAAAGAAAATGAGATGGTAATGCCAAAGTAGACCCAAATTATCGGAAAATTTCGGGTCATTAATTTACAACGTACAGTAAATAGATTTGCTCTGGTTGCAGGAAATTCTGATGTCAGAAACCGTAAGTAAGATTAATTTACAAATGCCCACAGTCTAGTGTCATCATAGTTTGTGGACAGTTGAACATCAATCACATAGTGAAAATCATTATATAATTGAACATGATCGACCATCAGGAATCCGTTTTGTGTGAGGCTTCATACCAACATTCACTCTCCAACATCAAATCAGTTAGGTGAGAGGTAGTAGGTTTATACACAGAATCCCATTCTAGAAGTTTGGGGAAGAAGGCTTGTTTTTGAAGATGTTTATATTAGTTTGCAAGGGTGGCTTATTTGCTTAATCAGACATGTGGGTCCAACCTCCGGGAAATGTGCGGGACTTTGTAAAATAAGGGTTTAACATTTAGTACAGGGGTAAATTTGAAATCAGGTCAAATTTTGTGTTTAAATGTACACTAATGTATTTTGGCTCATGATAGATTAAAAAAAAAGTAAGTTTGCCTACAGGCTTACACCTTTAGTTACTCTGCTACAGCCCTGATAAGGGTCAAGGGTCATTCGGGGGGGCAAAAGAATCCAGTGCTCAGATTTGTTGAAACCGGTTGCCAGGATACGTTACCATAATTCGAACGGATATAAAAAGCTAAAAATCAAGGAAGAACAATTGTCCAATATGGATTAAATCGAGCAGTGTTGCATAGTATACATGGTTGCAATAAAAAATCTGGTTTCAATGTAAGAAATTTTCCGCCCTAGTAAGAAAGAAAATCCCTCATGTTACGTTCATTACCGCGCCAGATACGTTACTCCCTCCCGCTACGCTCTTGCAAAAACGCTTTGTTGGGTGGGAAACATAATACCACACCATGCTTTAGGATGAAGTTATACCTAATAAGGTTTATATATAGAGGACTAAGTCAGTGAAGCATGTACTTCATCAAGAGCAGCACGCCTAAGGCCGGCCAGACACGTTACCAGATACGTTAGGCCTACTTCAGTGTTAACGTTAGGCTATTATACTAAAAATCGGATATGTTTAGACTCATCCATGAATTGTTCCGTGTTCTGAGAATATTAAAGTTTATGATTTTCAAAGATTTTCAGGAATTCCTTAATGTGATATGTGGTATTTGGAGACCAAACTTGAAAAAATTATCGGAAAGAAAATGGCCTTCTGTAACTTTGTCAGCCATTTTGAAATTCAAAATGGCAAGCCCTAGGGATATTTGAAAGAGATTTTTACCAACTCTGTTTATTTTATAGAGGGTTTGCAGTATCTTTTTTGAGATAAGTTATTTCTAGAGGTTCAGAATAAAAAAAAAAACAAAAAAACATTGGTTCCCTAATGTAGCAAAAAAGCAAAAATCTAACAAATGTCAAAAACATTCAACATAAGACCATCAGTTATATGTAACAGTGAGGCAGGGCCACTAAATGATAGTACACAAATCATCACCTTTCACTAGGTTGACCAGCATATTGTTCAGGAATACGGAGCAGGTTTACCTGGTTTTGAACTCACGAAATGTGTTTGATACATGCTTGTAATTTTTCTTACAGTACGGCAGTAAGAATTAGGTAGTAATCAGGAGGAAAGGTCACAAAAAACAGGGGACCATGCGCACGGGGGGGGGGGGGGGGTACTCAGTGGAAAAGGGTTAGTACATGTGCCGCGATATGGGTCACACATTTTTCACCCTTATATAACAATGGGTGGTTTTCCCTTATTGATGGGTCATTTTTTAGGTCATTGCTACTACAAAATGGCTCATTTTTTTTAAAAAAAATAAAAAAAATAAAAAAAATGGGTCATTTTTCAGATTTTCGGTAACATCAAATTTTTTCGATTTGCGGAAAAGTGTTCTATGAATGGGCGAGAGAGTAGAGTTAGTCAGAGTTTGCTAAGATTACTATGAAAATGGTGCGAAATTTCAAGCCAAACTATAGAAATGGGTTCGAATTTCGGAACCAAATATATATTATAGAAATGTGTCACATTTTTGTTACAATTTGGTCACTATAAACATTTGTCGATTTTTTTACCCGGTGAACGCAACCTTAACCCAATTTTTTTTTAGTTGGAGTCCCCCCCCCCCCGGTGCGCACACCATAGCTTTTAGCACCGCGGAAGGGTTGAGGGGCTAAAATAGCTAAATAGGCTAAAATCGGGGCATCAGCCTCCGAAGCTCACACTAACAGCCAATACAACTCATAACCTGAGCCATTACGAGTGCATTTCTCATAGATATTTTGACCCCTCTAAAATGTTTCCACCACATCTATCAACACCGAGATAATTTTACAATCGATCGACAGATTTAATAAGCTTGAGAAACTGTAAGTACGATTTATTGTGACTGCTAATGCTCCAAAACCAGTTTGGAATCTATTACTGCGAGAAATGTCCCAACTACGTACAAACTTCCAGAACAGCAGCCTGGACATGCTCAGCTGTCTTCGTGCTACGAGCTGTACCCCACTCAAAAGCCTCTTGAACACACGATAACACCATCACTTTGGGGTGGTTTGCCGTTCCGAAATATGCTTCGTCCGTTCAAAGCAAAAGTATACGTTGACTCAATGTTTCTGCATTTGGGAGCCTTGAGCCCGAGTCGACTGACTATATAATACAAGTCTGTCTGGAAAATACAAAAAAACGCACAAAGTATTATCCGAATAGTAAAAATAGTTCAAACTTGCGAGATCACTGTGATGGGGATATACCTCTTAAACAGGGAAAAAGTAAAAGCACTAAACAGCTTAATTTTGAAGAGCGAGCCAATTTTCACAATTTGATATTTTTGCACAGTTATGTTTGTAATGTCTAGGAAACATAACCTGCGAACGAGAGAATGCTCAAATATGCGTATTATATCATTAAAAATAAGCAATTTTGTAAAATAGAATTGGGAATCCCAATGATTGTACTTAACGGCAGAGCGGGAAATGCAAGTTTATGTCCGTCCATGATGAATTAGTATCACCTCAAGAAAATGACCTCTAACCTGACTGCCTGAACCAATAAAACAACTAATGGATGAGCGTAGACACGTACCATTAGCGCTATTTTGCGGCTATTTCATATTGGAAGGGCCGTTTCCAGCAGACCGTGATTAGTAGCGGAGATCTCCGATACTACCTACAAAAGCCTTCGTTTTCGACACATAGACATTTTCGGGCTTAAACCATTCCACAGGTATAGTTTACTCGCCAGTTAGCAATACAACTGTTGAAAAAATCTCAAAATGTTTGGAAATGGGGGCGGCTTTTCGAAAAATGTGCAATTATTGCTTTAATGAAAGAGTCATTAGAGGTCTTACACCGCAAAAGAGTGCAGCGCACAATTCGTGTACACCCTCAGCCTGGTAAGTCTTGGGACCAGTGTAGTGGTTCTTTTGATTCAGTGATGCCAATAAAATTAGAATTGGAAAAGGGGAGATGTGGGCAGTACAACATTTGATGTGAGACGGACGACCCTCACAACGGCATAATCCCTTCGGGCTGGGCGCAGGGGGATTATGATTAAAAAAATGCCACTATAGTAGATTCAATTAGGTGAGTAGTTCTGCATATTTCCATAGGGTGGTGTTGACATCAGGGTTTGCGTGCGAACCTTGTGGAGAGAAGGCTTTTGTTGCCAATACAACAAATATTGTGGCCATTGTAAAAGTTGCTTTGCTGCACAGAAATCGCATTCCTTGAAAAACTGATGAATTCAGTTAGTTTTACAGTCTGTTAATGATAAATGACTAATGATTATGGTTGATCGCGATGTCAAGGAATTCATAATCCCCTTGCGCTATTTTTTTGCAAGGTTAAGGTGGATGGCCAACCAAATATTAAAAACTTAGTTGCTTTATGTGTGTATTAATATAAGAATGGCGTCATTTTTTATGGTGTGAAATAATTGCAGTGCCAAAGGTAAGATGTGTTCAAATAACAACGTTTAATTAAATAATTACCGCTGCTTTCATCCCGATACTTCAAATGAAACACTTGGTTAAATCTTTAATATAGCTATGCCTGTTTTTTTTTATTTAAGTCATATACTTTAATGTACATTGATTTGAATATCGTATTTTTTTTTACCTGTGGCCATTAAAATAAGCCCTCTTACCTCTCACGGTGAATGAACAGACCTAAAACTTTTAATGAGGTCTCACTCAATTTGAAATCTACAATAATGTTTATGAGAGATAAAGGTGAGGTAAGAAAAAGAGTAGATAGGGCTAGGTGAGAGAGCATGACTGTTAGAGTTCATAGCATTACAGTAACACATCTCTGAAACCCGCCCTCTATTTTCTAATATGGTATTACATCATCAGTGCGCAATGTAATTGGCTGATACGAACAAACCCTCACAAAATCCCATTATAACTGTTATGTTAGGCATGAATAAAAATCTCTCCTAAACGTACATCGGTTTCTAGACCATTCTCCCTATTGAATCTGAATCCAATGGGTGCCATGCGAGAAACCTTGAGGATTTTTGAAGAAACGGCAAAATTTAAAATGGCCACCAAAACTTTTAAAATTCATCTGTTAATCACTCAAAAGTTGTAATTGTTGTGCCTGTCCTGTCAAAACTCACATTCTGACCAATTAAAATATTATCCAGTATATAAGTTATTAAGAAATTCAATATGGCCAATGAAATAGAGCATCTACTTTTGACCGTTGAATGGTAACTTGTTATATACACTAATGCTTTAACAATCAATATATTAATTGAGACCACTATGAAATTCTTTAAATAATTTAATAACCAATCATTCAAATTAATTAACCATTCAAGATGGCTCCAAAATAGTTATAGTTCATTACTACATCTAGCCAAGAGCTGTAGTGATTGATATCTATAAGATGACATCGTATAGATGGGAGTCCAATATGGCTGGCAAAGTCAGTAAGTAAAGGCCGGTAATTCTTTTGATCACTTCCAAAAATCCCAGTTGCCTAAAAAAATCCCAGATGCCTAAAACCTACAAAAAAAAAAAAAAAAAAAATACATATCTTTATACTATTAGTAATCGGATTTTCGCCGCTTAGTGCCTTTGCCAGCCATATTGGATGACATCTTACATGCATCGATTACTCTGATTACCTAATGATATGTAAACTGATCTGATTGACAGACAGGGATACACACAAACATCAACGTTAGGTAAAGTTATCAATTATAGACCGTATTCAATATGACGTCATCCACCAGACATGTTTGAGGACAAGATGCAAACATTCCAGGACTACAATCCATTAAGCTGTCAATCGATCCTGTTTAGCGATTGCACAGTACAGGGATCATTGACAGGTGAATGTATTTAGTACTGGAATGTGTCTTTTCCACCAACCTGGCTGGCTATTGAATACGTCTATAGCCACTCTTAGAGTTTCGGAAGTCATTTTGAATGCTATAATCAAGGAATTGGATTATTACATTTTGAAAAATATTTCTTACGGTTGTAATTATATCTTGACTTAAAATTACCTATTACTAACCTGCAGCAAAGTAGATCACGATTTCAGACACTTTATTGCGCCATAGTGAATTTATGATTACATGATTACAGAATATAAATTATTGTTAATTGATCGACAATCAAATGTTTTAACAGACAGGTCACCTTTGAGTTAATTCCAGATAAATTGTTATTGTTGTTGGTGGTGATTTTGACCTTTCTTTTGCGTTTCTATATATGCTTATTATTTTCTTCGTCTGGCACTCTCGGATCAACAAACAAAAACACTGGTACAGAAACAGTTACAACATTATATCTAAAAAAAACAGACGATATTAAATTATCAAGGAACCTTCAGCGTGGATTATGTGAATTTTCTCGCTGGTTTTCTTATCTGCCCACGTATGTGTTGTAATTGGTCAAAAGAAAAATGACTATTGCAGGACAAGTCTAAAGGAAATGAGTACAATGAAAAGTTTGCCTAATTCCCGATAAATCAACCAGATATTTATTACACCTCACTGTGGACCTGGGGACGAAGTTGTGGGAAACAGTCTGGGAATTATTACTTGTATAAATTGGTGTCCAGCCAATGAAATATCATATCCCTAAACATGTTTAAAATAAAATCATAAAGTAAAATAAAGCACACACACACACTTTTTTTTATATTTTAAAAGCATGATGGCACACTATTGTGATATACGTTACTCAGTAAATGATCTCACGGAGGCTCGAAATAACTTGATCACACTCGAACCTTCCATTCGTAAATGTCAGTATCCTTACCTGTGCACTCGTTATTTGGTCGGTTCGGACTGGGTCAAAAAATTAACTCCATCAAAATTGTAAGTCTGAAGAAGAAAAAAAAGAAAATAAAACAATAATAGAAGATCTCGCGCATTATTGTATCATTCTTATCTCATTATTTGTATTTAACGTGTTTTTTATTTTGGTATGAAGACGTTAAGCACCACACCAGACTCCTTCTGACAGCCTTACGTAACACACACAACCCCCACACACCCACCCCACAAACAACCGTATTTCCACCATTTTTGCCATTCATGACGTTTCAAGATCCTAAACGAATAGTGTTCTTGGACGATCCTACATCGAAAATCAAATGGTAAAACCTCTCTCATGCTCACTGAAAATGACAAGCAAATGTGGGCAATTCGTGTAAGTGTGTCATGGACCAATAAAGAAAGAACTGGACACCCAACGCGAAAACCACCAATTTACCTAATCCGATTACCCATTCATCGCGACAAAGCTAGGCACTCGATTTGTATGCATGTTCAAGACCGAGGACCGATTTGGTGATCATACTCTTTGCCGTCGGTCGGATTGGTTTCTATTGGAAAAGCTGTCACACACTTTGTATTTGACCAGGATGGTGTGACCCCTGACTGTAGGGTTTTTGGAAAATGCACAGTACATTCAATTTCCATCGTTTTTTGGGCAAGTTGATTTGTCACCAAATAGAGAATAATTTTGTTCAGAAAGTACCGAAAACCCCATCAAAATCCGTCTTTCCTTTGTGAGCTACGACTGTAGAAATAAGCTTGCATTTTGGGTGATTTTGTGAACCGTAATGTAAAAATCTTAAGTGAAAATAATAGTAAAAAGTTCCCATCCTTCCGACTCTTGAGAAACGGTGTTCTGAAAGTTCAATGTACCTGTAACAATGTATACCCCTAAACACTGGCCGGCCCAAGCGCGCCCAACACGTGTAATTGTACATCGAACCCACAAATTTGTAATATTTTAACTTGCCGGTTTGTTAATTTGTTTACCGCTGTGACTGTTTGATAGCCGATACCCTGTCGAACTGATTCCAAGGTCAGTTCTCTGAATATGAATGTGATAGTCATACTTTATACTCATAAATGTATAAATTAGAAATTAATTAACCATCGTCTTCCGAGGGGGGGGGGGGGGTTACCGCTCCTTTTTATTCTTTTCTCCCAACCAAAACCCGTGTCAAATGAAGTTAATGTAATTACCAATTGACAATTATATCTCCGTTTCATGCCCCCCCATTAAAACACTACCGGGGTATAGAAGGTAGGTGATCCCAAAGTGATGATAGGGTGTGTAATCACCCCCTGCGTAATCCCTGGGTATGAGGATATATCCCCCCAATATTTTGATGAGGGGGATTGTCAATACGATCATCCCTCTTGTTGAGACCCATTCACGTGTTTTTGACCCAAAATAACCTCATATTTTACATAATAGTTTTAAAAATGGTAAAATTTTCGCGCGATTTGTGAGCATTTTGTTCAAATTAACAATTATATTTAATGATTTTAGCTTCTAAATGGCAAAATTTTTAACCGTGTAAGGATATTTTCAGCAAATCCCCTTTAATCCATAGAAATCCTTTCATAAACCCATCCCCCCAAGGTCAAAAAGAATTACGACACTGCCCCCCCCCCCCCCTTTCAGGAGGGAAATACAAACGCCCCCCAGTGATTATATACAAGGAATATCACAGACATTTGGATTTTTTAGTTGCAATAGATAGCAGGTCCTCCTATTTCCTTTGATACCAAAATTGAGTACCAAATACAACAGGTCATAATGACGTAATATAATGTCTCTACATTGATGGAAAAGGTTAAGTGTTACAATATTATTTGAGCCAGTAAATTTGCAAAATATCAATGTTTCTTGCCTATATGCAGTATTTGTAAACTTATTACCATTATGCGTCATAGTGACGTCTCGTTAGTTTCTAACTATTTTGATACAAATGGAAGAGAAAGTAATAAATTCTAAAGCTCTATACTGTAGGTACCAAAATAGGAATGGATGTTCAATAAAGAAAATTCCAAGCGAAGGCCAGACAGCCCTCCTGCTGAGAGGGTGATTATAGGTTTTCTTAAGCCGGTAAATGGGGCAATTAATAACCAAAAGGCGGCAACGTGATCGGGTCTTTGAAACTAGTGTGTTGTTGGACCTTACTCTATTACGTCCATGGTTGTTTCAAGTGGATGTTTTCCTTTAAAACTCACTTAATCATAAACACCCAGTGATGGGGGAACTTTTAAATTATCAGTTTAAAATTAATTGCCAAAATATTTAAACAAAATCTTGGGCTTCTGGATAAATTTTTATTAATATAGGTCAATCAACGCTGGGTGAAGTCGATGGCATAGTAAAGCGGGATTAATGAAATAAAGTTTTCATCTTTGTTTGGGTGACCTTGAACCCCTTCTGTAAAGTTTGGCGCCGATATTTCAGCCGTTTTTATGTAGGTCAAAAAAAAAGCGATTTGTAAGCATCGTATTGCAAAATTTCATAGCAACATCAAATCAAACCTCCGGTTAACCCTAAGTTTCCCGGAGTAGTAAATGAGAAAAAAATAGAGCTTTCTTCAGACACCAATATGACAACTCTGGTATTAGCGTTCGGACCTTTAATTGTTAAAATGTTATTTACCATAAAGGGTTCCCAAATTCATGACAATTGGTAATTAGCGATCGGACCATAGACAAAATGTTATTTACCATGAAGGGTTCCAATAGCGTTGCATAGTCTCTATCGCCTCTGACATTGAAGATAAGAACTCTGCTTACTGTTCCGTTAATAACCTCTGCCTCAGTCTTGGCTGCTTCATCAAACCACGGAAGACAAGCCTTGACACTGCTTGGTGTGTGCGCACCGTCAATGTAAAATGTCAAACGGTCTTTCTTAATTACCTGAGTTCTTCCCGGCCAATAACAGGTTTGCAGCCCTGTTGTAATTGAATATGATATTTATAAGGACACATGTAAAATCCCTGAAGTTTATTGTAAAACAGACTGAGAAAAGTGGGCGATGAGTATGTTTCAAAATAAAACAAATTTATGATTTTAGTTAACATTTATTTCATTCCAATCCGGTATATAAAACATACTACTCTGCTTCATCAAAAAGGAGAGTCTAAAAGCGAATTAGTCCGATTTGCACTGAGATTGCGAGAAACAGTTTTTGGAATGTACTTCAAACAGGCAAAAACACTCTTGGAACAATAAATTAGAAGTTATCTAATGAAAACTAACCATTTTGCACCTTTGAGCAAAATTTTTATCGTCAGCAATAAGTTTCATTAGCAGATATATTGGGACAACAGCAAAGTTATTTTCTATACACAAGAGAGTATTCGTGATAGTAAAATGCATAAAATGCCAAAACGAAGTTTTATAATGTTGTTTACTTCATGTGTAATTTGTTAAAGAAAGCTAGAAAGTAAGCAAGAACGAAATGTATTGTCATGTCTATTGTCTACTTTGTCATGTACTTTTATACTGTGTCCTGCGGAGATATGGAGATTGCTTCATTTCTACTCCATTCTCTAGTCTGGATTTTCATGTCTCTTTCAATTGTACATTTTATATGAAATAAAGATTGAATGATGAAAAGAAAAACGGCAAATAAACGTTTATTAATCTGGCTTTGCAAGCACACCAAACAAAAATCATACGTACTCTTATAGTTTCTTTTTGACACAATCTCATGCCCCAGTATATACAATGTTGTAGACCCTCCTACGTATTCTATTCAATATTACCTTTTGATGAATATTCTGGAAGAACAAATGGTTGAGCGATTGGTATTGTTGAACTGCTATCGTTGGTAATTATCTCCAGATTTGACATCGAAGGTTGGTTTGATTTGTATGGAATCACTAAAAGGTAGTGGAGAGAGTAGTGTGCCAGTTAGTTGTATATTTTACAAGTAATGTTACTATTTAGTGAGTCAAAATACTATCTTCTGTACAAAGAATTTGTTCCGGCATACCTAGGTTCAAACTAAGAAACTCTGGGTATTTTTTAAAAGTCAAAAGGACAATACCCTGTATAAATATTTTATTAAGATGACAAGCGCTTACCACTGATACGACACCAATGTTCTGCCTTTTTTTTTATGTCGGGCATATCTTGGCATTAAAGCAATAATAGCACATTTTTA
>JAMKCH010021931.1:0-20527 GCA_023653785.1 Ophioderma brevispina | reverse complement strand
CAGAAACATCTGGACCCAGACAAGACATTTCCTGTTCACGAAACGTTTCGTGTCCCCAGACCAGACAAGAACATTTCCTGTTCAGGAAACATTCGTTGCCCAGACAAAGATTTTACTGTTCAGGAAACATTCGTTGCCCAGACAAGACATTTCATGTCAGGAGGAAACATTCGTTGCCCCGATAGACATTTCATGATCAGGAAACATTCGTTCCCTCGACAAGGGACATTTCCGTGATCGATATATAAAAAATAATGATTTGATGACGTAAGATAAGGCCAAGAGCAAGACATTTCATGATGACGAAACATTCCTTTTCAGACAAAACATTTCACGATCATGAAATATCCTATGTCCAGCCAAGACATTCCTGATCAGGAAACATTCGTTGCCCACCAGGACAAGACATTTCATGACCGGGAACGTTCCTCGCCAGGGAGCCTTCTCGATCTCAGGATCAGGAAACATTCGGTGCCGAAGGTAGACATTTCATGTTCAGGACATTCACTTGACTAGAAAGACATTTCCTGTGATCAAGAAATTGTCCTTGACTAGGCAAGGACATTCTGATCAGAAAACATTTCTTTACCCAGCAAGGTACTCCTGGTCAGGAAACATTCCTTTCTCGACGAGAGGATTTCCTGATCTGGAAACATTCCTGCCTAGGCAAAGCATCTCCTGATCAGGAAGATTCCTTGCCTACTATGCGAGACATTTTCTGTTCAGGAAACATTCGTTGCACCGACAGGATTTTACTGTTCAGGAAACATTCGTGCCACAGACCAAGACATTTCTGTCAGGAGGAAACATTCGTGCCCCAGACAAGACATTCCTGTTCAAGAAAACATTCGTCTGCCCCAGTACAAGACATTCCTGTTCCGGAAACATTCGTGCCCCAGACAAGACATTTCCTGTTCAGGAAACATTTGCTGCACAGATCAAGGACATTTCCTGGTCAGGAAACATTCGTGCCCCAGACAAGACTTTTCCTGTTCAGGAAACATTCGTGCCCCAGACAAGACATTTCCTGGTTCAGAAACATTCGGCCCCAGACAGACATTTCCTCCTGTTCAGGAAACATTCTTGCCCCAGACAAGACATTTCCTGTTCATGAAACATCTTGCCCCAGACAAAGAATTTTCCTGTTCGGAAACTTCGTGCCCCAGACAAGACATTTCCTTTTCAGGAAACATTCGTGCCCCAGACACGAAATTTCTGATCAGGAAACAGTCGTTTCCCCGACAATACATTTTCATGATCGATAATACAAAAATAATTGATTTTGATGATAAGATCAGGCCCAAAACAAGAGCAAGACATTTCATGATGACGAACCTTCCTTTTCCAGACAAAACATTTCATCACGATCATGAATAACTCCTTGTCCAGCCAAGACATTTCCTGATCATGAAAATTCTTTGCCCAGACAGCATTTCATGACCGGGAACGTTCCCGCCCAGGACGTCCTTCTCGATTCTCCTGATCATGAAACATTCGTTGCCCAAATAAGGGTACCATTTCTCTGAAATCAGGAACCTTCCTTTACGAGACAAGACATTTCCTGATCAAAAAATGTCGCTTGACTAGGCAAGATATTCCTGATAGAAAACCTTCTTTATCCAGCAAGGTACTCCTGGTCAGGAAACATTCCTTTCCCAACGAGGATTTCCTGACCTGGAAACATTCCTTGCCTAGGCAAGCCATCTCCTGATCAGGAGCATTCCTGCCTATTGCGAGACATTTTCTGTTCAGAAACATTTGTTCCCCAACCAAGACATTTCCTGTTCAGAACAACATTCGTATTCGTGCCACACACAAACATTTCCCTGTTCAGAAGACAATTCGTGCCCCAGACACATGCCTGTTCAGGAAACATTCGTTGCCCAGACAACCTTCCTGTTCAGGAAACATTCGTGACCCAGACAAGACATTTCCTGTTCAGGAAACATTCTTGCCCCAGACAAGAGATTTTTCTGTTCAGGAAACATTCGTGCCCCAAACAAGACTTTTCCTGTTTCAGAACATCGGGCCCCAGCCAGACTTTCATATAAGTGTAAACATTTTATTCCCCCCCGAAAACATTTCATGATCGGGAAACATTCCTTGCACAGGCAAGACATTTCCTGATCAGTGAATCTGTTCTTATCCAGACATTGTAAAAGAAGTACCAACCTGAAGATTATTTTACGCTTCTTCTTCTTCTTCGTAAGAGTGTAATGATTAGTGACTTCATTTCAAACTTTATATTGCACAAGTATTTTTTTCGCATGATTAATTATGTACTCATGTTTATAATAGAGTAATACAATGTTCTTAGTTCATTGGTTCTGAGTGTTGTCAAATGGTAATTTTTGACACTAGTAGTGATTGGTGAGGGACTAGTTAATGGTTAATTGATTAATACTTCATTTAACCGTTGAAATAAAGTGCATTTCACATGTAACTATATCATTGGCCACCCTTTATTTCATATGACACATCCTACAGGACAGCAAACATATGGTCTCTTAACGATTGTTGTATTATAACTTGTTATTATGAATAGTATTCACAATAAACTCCGTAGTGATATTCATTCTGATCACAGTATAAACGTAATACGTGCATAGAATAATCGGAACAAGGTTATTTAATTTGTTGTGATTATAATCTCTAGTTTGAAAAAAATCAATTCCATTCAAAATAAGTACGAAATTACACTTGGAAAATTTAAACTAGAACAAAGTCACTTCCTACATTCAGCTTGTTGATTTTGCGGTGTTAGGCGAACGTTCCCTGTAGATATAGTGCAAAACCTGTCGCTCTGCCCATGATTTTCTTACTATGTACATGCTCTCATCCCTCTCCTTTTGTTCATCAGGAAACATTCGTGACCCAGAACAAGACATTCTTCATAATAAGTATCCTAAACGTTTTCGTGCCCAACACGACAATTTCCGTTCAGGAAACATTCGTGCCCCCGACAAGACATTTCCTGGTCAGGAAACATTCGTGCCCCAGACCAAGATTTCCTGTCAGGAAACAGCCCTTAACCAGGCAAGACATTTCCTGTCATGAATTAACCCTTATCAAGGCAAGACATTCATAGATCAGTAGAACATTCCTTGCGTACGAAAGCATTTCCTGATGACGAAAAATTCTTGCGTAAGCAATATCTTTCCGATCAATAAATATTCGTTGCGTAGATCAGACTATTTCCTGTGACATTTCCACGTCATTTCCTGATGGCAAACATTCTTTTCCCGAACGAAGATTTTCGTAATCAGGAACGTTTCTTGCCCCGGCAAGATATGCCTGATTAGAACACATTACTTCCGCCGGCAACACATTCCTGATTAGAACATTTAAAAAAGTAATTCATTTTTGAAACCGAGTACAATTTACTCCCTGACCCAGGATCCCGGGGTCAATTGTTATTCAAGGGTGGATATGGTGCGCGATGATGTACTTACAAAATGAACCCTAAACAAAGTATTTCCACTAACTAATTTACATGCTTTAAACACCGTATTGTGAGTCTGGCCTTTCTACTAAACTAAAACACAGAAACAATCACATGTGTCTTCAATATATCGTTTATTATGTTGTTGCTTTACTTCCGATATTTTTGGTGATTTGATCTCTGTTAATGTGAGTTATCAGTACCTAAAAAAACGCACATCACAATTTTCATAGGGTAAGGAAAAACATACCCTTTCCCCATATTTTTGGGTTTTGGACAACTAATCAATGTTGGAAAAAAAAGGAGCCATTTTAAGCGTCATATTCCACCTTTGAATTACAAATGCCCCCGGCAGGCTTTTCCTGATCAGAATTAACATACCTTTCCCAGGCAACACCAATCCGATCGGGAAACATAAAAATATTTCAATTTTGCGGAGACAAATTTCCTTGTCAAGCAAGACAATATGATGGACTAAATAGTTCTTTCTAGGCGAAAAATTTTTGATCAGATGGCCAGTCAAAAAGAATGGAATGCTGAGGTGCAAGATATTCCTGATCAGAAAAAGAACACATCTTTACACAGGAACAAGGTTAATCCTGGTAGGAAACATTCATTTCAGGACGAGAGAGTTCCTGATCTGGGGACACATCATTGCCTAGGCAAAGCCATTCCTGATCAGGAAGCATTCCTTGCCTATGCGAGACATTTTCTGTTCAGGAAAAACATTCGTGCCCCAGACAAGACATTTCCTGTTCCAGACACATCGTGTCCCCAGACAAGACTTTACTTGTTCAGGGAACATGTCGTGCCCCAGACAAGGACATTTCTGTAAGGAAACCAATTCGGGCCCAGAAAGACATTTCCTGTTCAGGAAACATTCGTGCCACAGACAAGACATTTCCTGTTCAGAAAATTCGTGCCCCAGACAAGACATTTAGGTTCAGGAAAATTCGTGCCCCAGACAAGAGTATTTTCCTGTTCAGGAAACATTCGTGCCCCAGACAAGACATTCCTGTTCCAGGAAAAAATTTCGTGCCCCAGACAAGACATTTCAGTGATCAGGACAACATTCGTTCCCCGACAAGACATTTCATGATCGAATAAAAAAAATAATTCTGATTTGATTGAAAGTAAGATCAGGGGCAAGAAAGAGCGCAAGGACATTTCTGATGACGACGAAAAACTTCCTTTTCAGACAAAAACATTTTTCAGATTCATGAAATACTCCTTGTCCAGCCAAGACCTGTCCTGATCAGGAAACATTCGTTGTGCCCCAGACAAGACATTCATGACCGGGGAGTTCCTCGCCCAGGGAAGCCTTCTCGAATCTCCTGATCAGGGCAACAGCGTTGCCTAAGGGAGACATTTTCTGATTCAGGAAAAACTTCCTTGACTAGGACAAGACATTTGCATGAATCAAGAAATTTCCTGCCTAGGCAAGATATCCTGATCAGAAAAACATTCTTTATCCAGGCAAGGTACTCCTGGTAGGAAAACCTTCCTTCTCAGACGGAGTGAGGATTTTCCTGATTGGAAAAAACATTCCTGACTAGGCAAGCCACTTCTCTGATCAGGAAGCATTCCTTGCCTATGCGAGACATTTTCTGTTCAGGAAACATTCCTCGTTGCCCCAGACAAGACATTTCCTGTTCAGGAAACATTCGTGACCACAGGACAAGACATATTTTCCTGTTCAGGAAAAAACATTCGTGCCCCCGACAAGACATTTCCCGGTTCAGGAAACATCGTCCCCAGACAAGACCATTTCTGTTCAGGAGGGAAACATTTGTTCCCCCGCAAGACATTGTCATGATCGGGGGAAGGAAAACATTCCTTGCCACAGGACAAAGACCATTTCATGTTAAGAAAAACAATTCGTGCCCCAGAAAATGAAATCCCTGTTCAGGAAAAACTTCGTGCCCCAAGACAAGCATTCCTGGTCCGGAAACATTCGTGACCCAGACAAGAATTTCCTGTTCAGGAAAAACTTCGTGCCACAGAAAAGAGATTTTCCTGTGTCAGGGAAAACATTCGTGCCCCAGGACAAGAACGTTCGGTTCAGGAAACATTCGTCACCAAGACAAGACATTCATGACAGGACATTCGTGCCCCAGACAAGACATTTCATGATCAGGAAACATTCGTGCCCCCGGCAAGCATTTCCTGATCAGGAATCATTCTTCTCAGACATTGTAAAGACGTACCAACGCTGAGATTATCTTACGCTTCCTTCTTCTTCTTAGCTAAGAGTGATAAATGATTTATTTTACTTCATTTCAAAATTATAATTGCCAAGTTTTTGTAGCTGATTTCATTATGTACTCATGTTTACATAATCTAGTAATCAATGTTTTATTCATTGGTTCTGAGTGTTTGTCAAATGGTACTTTTTGACACTAGTAGTGATTGTTGAGTGACTAGTTTAATGGTAATTATTAATACGTCTTTAACCGTGAAATAAAGTGCATCATTCACATTTAACTCTATCATTGGCCACCCTTATTTCATATGACCCATCCCTACAGACAGCAAACATATGGTCTCTTTTAACGATGTTGTTATTATAATTGTTATTATGAATATATTCACCATTAAACTCCGTAGTGATAGTCCTTCTGATCTACAGTACAATAAACGAATACTTGCATAGAATAATCGGAACAAGTTATTTAATTTTTGTGATTTAAGCTCTAGTTTGAAAAAAATCAATTTCACATTTTTTTTAATTTTTTAGTTTTTTGAAAATTTAAACTAAACAAACACTTCCCTACCTTAGCTGTTTGATTTTTGCGGGTGGGCATTTGCACACTTTTTTGGTATAGTTTCTCATAATTCTATCATTGCATTTCTCTCAGTTGAGGTTTATATGACAAAAATCATCGGTTAATATCACTGTTAGATTTGTGAGCGTAGGATGTATGATAGTTACACAGATAAATTCCCATTAGTTCACTGAATTTTAAGGCAAACCACAGTTCTAATCTTGTAAATTGATTTAAACTTTATTACATCTGGACTCTTTCCGTTGGGAATCACTCACTTTGTTTCATCGTACTGATATTACGAATGATATACTTTGTCAACATCCTTCATTAGTATTTTTTAGTCGAGGATACCTTACTTGCCAGAACTGGAAGGAAGAAGTCGCGGAAGAGAGACGGGAGGAGAGAAAGCGGAAAAGATTACATTATCCATGTACAGCTCGATTAAGTACTTGTTTTTTTTTTTTCAACTCACCACCCCTTTCCCCTCCTCGTTTTAATTTATGCGTTGATTGCCCGAATAAGCGAGACTTGATTATGTTCAGATTTTTTTTTCATCCCAGTTCCCTATTGTAAAGTGATTTACTCGACGCATTTTCTGCAACTGTGACTCCGATATTCCCAATGGTTCGGCTAGATTTAAAATCAATTGATGTGGAAAAGTGGTATGTGGCTGAAGCTTTTTATTGACCTCAACCGCGAGTCACTTAAGTAATCCACACGTCGACTATTTATGGCGCGATCTTTGTCGTGTTGAATCCATATTTATCTTTAAAGCGGTTTAAAACCGATGACGAGACGGAAAAATTCGATGGTATTTTGTAAGTAAGATTACCTGTTAAGAATCGGAGGGATAAACAATTGGAAAGAAACAGCAAAGGATATGCTTTTCTTCAAGAGATAAAAATAGATGGCGAATGAAAATGTCACAATACTTTATAAAAAAAAATCGTAGAGCAGAGGAGATATTTGGCATAAGATTTATAATAAAAAAATTATGCGTATGAATTAATAATTCTAGAGAGTAGGAAAAAGGCAATAAATGAAGTCTAGTCGAAATTCTGCAAATAAATTTAAAAGGTATCTCAAGCAGAGGACGATTTAAAAATAACCTTTTTAAGAGCACGTTTAATCGTTTGATTGAAAGTATGGGTATGTCCTTTTGGTCTTTGACCCTAAAATATAAAATTAATGGTTACATTACTTTTTCAAATGCCCACTGATTGCCTGGATTTAACATTCATTGATGTGGAAAAGTGGCGTGTTTCAATGTTCTTGATTGAACTCCACTACGAGGCACGTAATATTCAGTTCGTAAGTAGCTATTTATGACGGGATGTAGATTATATGTTCCTCCTCGGGCTAAAAATATGTTCTCCAGTCTTCGTCCGTTTTTTTTCTTTCATCTCATTTCTTTCAACTTTCAATTCGTTGTTTTTTTCTAAGCTTGCGTTCATTTTCTACGAGCAGCGTCTTCTTTACCTGCTATTATTATGTTGTGTCAGAAATCAGTTACAAAATACAAATTAGAGGGATGGGAAAATAGAAAGTCTTAACTTAACAAAAAACCGGAGAGTAAGTGTTAAATGTGTTTATTTGCAACAGGAATATAAATTGTAGTTTAGAATCTGTGGATGTTGCAGGAATATTTGGTGGCAAAAAATCGCAAATACCAAAGTGAGCTATGTAATTTTGTTTCTCAAACCTCGAAAGTACAAGTAGGATTTTTTTTTGGTACTCATATCTTAGATTTGCATAACTAGAAAATAATATTTTGCTATTTACCACGAGTTTATTTGAAATTGGGTGCGTATGGAAATACCTCAAACTTTTGAAGCCTGGGGTTAAGCAGTTTGGTCCATGTATAAGTGGCAGTTTTACAATTTAATACATCACTGAAAAGAAGGTCCCCCCAATTTCACAAATTTGGCCAAATTGTATAGACCCAAGAAATAATGCTACCCCTACTGCTCCTAGTGGTGGGAAAGAAAGCCCAACTACAACCCTAAGTGGGCTAATAAAAAGCAATGATAAGTGCAAGAAAAAAGAATTTAAATAAATGATTTGACTTCAAAATAATTGCAACAGAAAGAACCAATGTGGGGTAGTTAGGAATGATGATAGAATAACATATCAAAAGTCTAGAGTATAAGTGCGGGGGGACTCTTTAACTTGGGGGTTAAATGTTGAATATGGTGGTGCATTTTAACCAAGATTTTGGTACTCTCCCTAACGCCCCTTAATGCCATTTTTTGCCACTTAAAAACAAAAAAAAAAAACACGGAGCGGACCCTGCCCCTAGATCTATAACAAAGGAGACAACGCTACACCCTTTTGGCGCTAAATCAACAATATAAGGAAACGATTGATCTTTAACATTGAATGAATCTAAATTGCAGAAAAAAATCAGATTTTCATTGGCAAACAGATTCAAAGACTTCCGCTTGACGTGGATCGCAAATTAGAAGCTCCATTTTCAGTAGTAGAGTTCAGAGTCAAATCCAAGTCAGGGAGTTTTGAATATTTGTCAGATGATTGAAGAGCCGGTGTGAAAATAATCATTAGTCCGGCTGGTATCATGGTCCGGGCTCCATTGACGACAACGAATAAAAGCGTGATAAACTTGTGAAAACTAAGTTGCGAGAAGAGTCAAACTGAATCGATTGCCCCTATTGTTCACCATTGTTGTTCCCGGACTGTGAGCCACGAGGACTATTTCTCCTGCTACACCGGTTTGGGACCATGTTTTTGCATAGGGGTCCAAAATCGGTATTAATTTCAAAAAAATTTTAATGCGTGTGGATCTTCCAAAATGTTCCGAAAGTATGCCATAATAGATTATCAACTTTCCGTTGTATCCTTAGGGGGATAATAACATCATATCAATCATCAGTAGTACTAATAATCATTCCACGGCAAGTATTAAGTTAAATGGGCTGGTCAGTAGCCCTGCATACTTTCGACGAACTGAGCAAACCCAAAGAAAGATTTCCCATTCTTTCTATAATGTATACGGTTACTGCCATCATTCTGAGTTGTGGAGGGGTAACCCACGTTCATTGTTATACACCACTAAACATGGCTAGGTGGGCGAGGTGGCCGAGCGGTCTAAGGCGCTGAACCGTCGGCAGAGTATAAGATCGATTGAGCGGCCCTGGTTCGAGCCCCGCAAGAGTCGGGTTTCTTGGTCATACTCAAATAGTTCCTATAAGGTCGGAAATTGCATAATTGCACAGCAGTGTGATTATGGAATTTCTCCTCGCTCCCACCCATTGCGTAAAATGTGCAGGTGTATGCAATGGGTGCCCGGCGCCTCATGGTTCGGAGAGTCATGTAAAGCTGTTGGTCGTCATTCCTGAACACATAAAAAGTTGCAGACCTTATCGAAAAGAGTAGGGGACCATCCCGGGTCTGTTACCTGCACTCATCACTCTAGGTACCAGGGTCCCTTCCAACCCGCACTAGGCCAGCGTGGAAGGGTAGGCCGAAATCCAACATGGAAACATGTTGAGGCTTTCGTCCAGCAGTGGACAGACAAAAAGGCTCATGAAAAAAAAACATGGCTGTCATAAGGATAAAAAATCGTGGGTGGACTACTTTCTTCCGGGGACTTTCTTGCATTGCATTTGAAAAAATGCTTTAAAATGTGTGAAAATGCACTAGTTATATTAAGAAATATAATGTTAACGATTGACATGGTAGACTTGTTTGTTTTCCAAATTAAATGGCATTTAAACAGCAAATTTGAGGCAATACTCCGCGCTCATCAATTTCATCTCTCGGTCCACCGTGAGCTGTCCTTACTATAAAGCATCTCGTGCTGGGGGTTTTGATATACTATGCGTTTAGTGATTCATGAATGAAACATTTTCTGGTCACTATAAAGTTGAAAATTTGGTCATTTGGTGATTTTAGCCTATATTTTGGCGTGATATTGCTGTATTTTCTTTGTGAGAGTTTGGAATGTGGGAGAAATATGCTCAAATGTGTCAGTTTTTCCATAAACTATACTGTGTATAAGTGAATTAGTAGTGTTTAACATCATGCTTGCATATTATTTTATAATAAAGAGACACTGGCACATTTTTTTTAAATAGTGCGGCCTTACGAGTTTTCAAAATTGATAATTTTGCATGGTCGTAAAGCTGTTATATACATTAGCCCTCACCTAAAATGATTAAGACCAAATCAGCGCCCTTATGGGTAAACAGAACGATTTTATAATTTATGACTCTGTCGACATTTATTCAGCAGATGACGGAAATAGCGTTAAAAACACGCGCCGGAGTGGATTCCCCCGGCATACACCCTGTTTGACCGGTCTGTGACCTTTTGTGGTTTTAATATTAAAGGGACATAATGGCATGAAAAAAAAATTGACATAATGAAAAGGACCCTAACTGAAATATTCTGTAAAAACAGTAAAAAACAGGAAGAGTTCGGGGGGGGGGGGGGGGGGAGGTGGAAGTTGGTGACAATTTCTGGAACAAGGAAGCTGACATTACTGCCAGCATTTACCAAACTTGAAAAGCATGTTGTCATCAGCTCACAGACCATTGCTATTGTATATGTGCTAATCCCGGCTAATCCATCTTTCACTTGCCAGATCAATATCTTACTACAAACCTAAATTACAATGCCTGAATCCCGGTCTGAATGCTTTTGAATTGTGTCGCAAAACAAGCTAGATACATTGTAAATTCTGTCAGGGATGTAAACACCTTGCTTTTATGTTCCAGAAATTGCCACAAACTGCCACCTCCCCCTGGAACTCTTCCTGTTTTTACTGTTTTTACAGAATGTAAACATCCAAATTGTTTTCAAACTCGTGGAAGTGATTTCAGTAAGGGTCCTTTTCATTATGTCAATTTTTTTTTCCATGCCATTTTGTCCCTTATAATGAGTACAAGTCTACGATATTCGTGCAATAGACACTTTTGTTGAATAAAGTTACGGCAAACTTAAAGTTGGCTTACAAATTACCTGGAAGTCTTTAGCCTCTTATTAATGTCGCTATTTGTTTTTTGGTGGTGGTGGTGGTGGTGGTGTGTGTGTGTGTGTGTGTGTGAGTGTGTGTGTGGGGGGGGGGGTATGCGTGAAATATATCCCCTATTCTTCCAATGGCCTAGTATACAATATTTATTATTTACGAGCAAATTGAAGAAATTTAATGTTTTGTGAAAATGTGGCAGTGCCGCTTTAACAACTACACCAGAATGCATGCTAACATCATGCCCCAGGTGTGTACACCCCAAAGAAGGGATTGACAACATGGTTCAATTAGTTTGTATTTTTAAAGAATATTATAAAAATATCATATTTTACAAATAAGGCAAGTGCAAGAATAACCGGGTACTTGTAGATCAGTCTTATTTCCTAGCAGCTTGGTAAACCAAATGAAATCTGGACAGCTATGCATAGTGTAAAAATGATCTATGTGTTCAACAGCCCATAACCCTTTAAGTACACAAGGGAATTGGATCATTCTTTTTGAAATGAAGCTTTAATATTAATGACACTTTTACATCATAGCTTAATTAAGATGCTGCATTCTAAACATTTTACAATATTGTGGGCGTCTTCTGGGTTTCCTCCCCCTTTTTTTTGACTCACCCTGTATCAGTGCTTAACGAAGTGGATAACGAATGTTGAAAAAAAAAAGCCTCAGTAAACGCACTTTCTTGAAACTGCTCAAATGATGAAATTAGCATCTCTACTACATGTGAATGAATTTTCAGTTTTATTAGTCCGATTTTTATGATCCAAATTCTTATGTAAGGTTACAGAATGCCAAGGTTGGTTTTTAAAGCAACTAACGTAATGCCATTGATTTTCATGGTGACAAAAAATGGCATCGATGGGTACTAAAATAAAGGCAGGCTTTGATGAAAAAAAGATAAATTCACGTCAAACTTGTTTTTGTAGATTTCGATTTGTTTGGTGAAATTAATATATTGCGGTAGTGCGCGCTAGTACACACACACACACACACTTTCGCGCGCGGGCACGCACACACACACACACACACACACACACACATTTTTTTTTGCTTATTAGTGTTATTTTTTGCTTATTAGTGTTATTTTTGCTTATTAGTGTTTTTGTCTTTAACGGGATAAATCGCAATATTATATTGCACTTTATTCCGTTATTTAGTAAATTATTATTTAGTAAATTAGGGTGACGGGCTGTTTTTAAGACTTTTAAATATTATTTTTTTATTTGCTTATTATTGTTATTTTGAACCAGTTCCTTAGACAACTGTCTTAAACTGTCTTAAGGTGACGGGATGTCTTTAACGGAATAAATCGCAATATTATATTGCACTTTATTCCGTTATTAAGTAAGTTAGGGTGACGGGCTGTCTCTAAGACTTTGACATATTAATTAGCTTTTTTTGCTTATTAGTGTTATTTTGAACCAGTTCCTTAGACAACTGTCTTAAACTGTCTTAGGGTGACGGGATGTCTTTAACGGAATAAATCGTAATATTATATTGCACTTTATTCCGTTATTTAGTAAGTTAGTGTGACGGGCTGTCTCTAAGATTTTGACATATTAATTAGCTTTTTTTGCTTATTAGTGTTATTTTGAACCAGTTCCTTAGACAACTGTCTTAAACTGTCTTAGGGTGACGGGATGTCTTTAACGGAATATTGCACTTACAATTATATTGCACTTTATTCCGTTACTATAGCAAATTAGAATGGCGGGCTGTCTCTAAGGCTTTTACATATTAATTAGCTTGTGGAGACTTAGATTTTTTTTAAAGTCCCGATAAGTCTTGAAAATGAAAAGTCCCCATAAGACATGGTTATCCGGATCGCACCACACACACACAAACACACACACACACACAAACACCACACACCACCACACCCAAACTTAGACAATAGTGTGTAGTTTTTTCACAGAATCGTCCAATTTCAAAGGATTGAACGTGTACTCAGCGGTAGCAAGGCATTAGCGAATAAGTTACAATATCTCGAAGTTTCTAATTCTAACTTCTCCAGCTGAGCAGAAATAACTCAACTACCTTAACCTTGAATTCGTACTGAAGGTTAATGGGACAGAAAGCCTTTTACTTTTTTTCAGGATAACCCTTCGGCAATTGACGTTGCCCCAAAATACAAGAAACGGGATTTGTGAGCAATGAGCAAGTCCATTCATTCTAATTTGCGATTTTCTATTTTGAAATAAGTACTCTAGCTCTTTACTGATTTTAGATACTCGTACACATTACCTTCTACGCCACATCTACTCTTTATACTGCTGGATATCCAAGAATCCGATTTGAAATTGCTGGCGATAACCTATAACTATACTGCCGATTCCCCAAAAAAACACAACATTAGTTTGTTAAGATTTAAACAAAGATTAAAACAAAAATATCCTAAAAATCCTAATAAAAGTCCATTGACATTTGGCCTACTTATATTTACACGTGTTAATTTTAATCAGTTTCTTTCGAAATAATTTGTAATTAAACTTTTAACGTTGAATAATCAAATGTCCAATAATACAGTCCAAAATGGGTTAAAACGTGCAAAAAAAGGAATATAATAAAAAATGAACAAATAAAAATCAGAGAGTAATTACTTTCCTGTAAGCAAATCTTTTAATTAAGTGCTACCCGTTTGGATTAATCGGTGCCGTTTACTGGGATATAGAAATCAGATCGCTTACAGCATGCTATTGTTGAATAGAAAATGCTGTCAGATAATTTATTAACCAACATTAGATCATTATCTTGGAGTTTTATTCCCTACCTAAAAGACGCGCATTCAAGTCGGTCTAATTATATTATAATTACTAGGTTGATTCAATAATTAAAACTTGCTTCTATGCTAATTAGTGAATAGCACAACACGTCGAATTAAATTTAGTTTAATTTGTTGGACGTGTTAGTGTGCATTTTAATGCATGTTAAACCCCGTCCTCCTTAGTCGATTTGAAGTAGACACAGTCAACGTAATTACCACTCTACTGTATATTGTCCTATGAATCAGTGGCCTATTGGTTTTGTGTCCAGTGACGTAATTCTGCTGACATAATAATAAAATTATGCCCAATTTTATTGGATTGCTCCCTAAATCTATTAGCCTCGATTCACAGGACCTATGTCAGTGTGCTCCAATAATGAATCTTAAAAATATTTTTACTGTGATAAAAAAAATCAAATTCACTTGAATGATTTAAAAATTGGATTTTGGTAATTTCGATTTTTGTGTGGTAATTAATTATATTGCGGGAGTTATTATTTAAGACGCCTGTACGCACCACATCGCGCACACACACACGTACACACACACACACACCCACACACACATACCCACACAAACACTCACACACCGCCCACAAAACACCGACACACATGCATCTACGGGGTCTTATTAGCATTCTGGTATATGAAATACCTTTTATGCCATTTTGGGGTGCAGATATGGGTCGCTTTTTCAAAATTTTTACAAATTAGTCCAATTTCATCAATCTAAAACCAAATTTTTCAACAATTGTGGGAAATAAGTCAAATTAAACTGAAGCCAAAGCATAGCGTTTTTCAAATTTCGCTAAAAAGGACAACCTTTCTTGGAAAATGGAAAAAAATTATGATAATGGCCCAAACTCTGCATCTCTGGTATAGCTTTAGCGAGGCGGCATAGCAAATATACTAACACTCGTGCATTAGTGATAAAAGCCAGGGATTTTGTATATAAGTAGAGTACTATCTACGTAAAATATTGGGATCATGAGCCACTTCAATTTTTACCCCCTGACGGGTTTGGACGCTATTTTTCAAAAATGGCCGCCACAAAGTTGCTTTTTATTGTTTATCACATGCTACACTTTTAAAATAAGGTGACATGATGCTAAAATGTTACTTTAATGGTCTGAAAATATTAATGAGTGTACTTATGTTGAAATTGACAACACGGTTTAGTGTATGATATTTTTTTTTTTCCGGATAAGTTAATCAAACTTCATCTTTCAAAATGCCGTCAAAAGCATTTTATTGGTGATTTAAACTATTACATCAGATCATGTTAAAACTACTTTCAACTATAATATTTTAAGTATTGCTAAGTAACAGTCACAAATAGAATCAAGAAAATAAAGGCTTACTGCATGCATGTTTTAGCTTGTAACAGCTATTCTTTTAATTTGCATCCATTATAATGGTGGCCATGCGTTGGAATTCAACAATACGTAAAAAGGGGGAGCGTTCCCACTGTCACAACAAAACTTTGGTTTTTCTGTCATATCTTTGAATACAGCATATAGTGAATTGATTTTGTTATTTCAAAGTTGAAAGATTAATAATATCTGTATGAAGTTTGGTTAAGCTACTTGATTAATACCAACAGAATTATGACAAATCCAACGGCCAAGGAGCGGGTGGAGGGGGGCAGCAGATCGCCGGCAAACTCGCCTGTACCAAACTCTATGGGAAGTTTTTTGCATCTCCGTTTACAAAAAAAAATTCACACTTGTCAAAAATGGGTGGATTTAATTATTTTGGTTACAAAAGAAAGCCATTCATCTTTCTAAGACATTATTGAATTAAAATCATATATCTAATGTCCTCGAAGAGGATTGAACTTTTGACAGTGAGACTAAAACGTTTCCCAAGTAAACTGCTCAAAGTTAATACCAAAAAACAGCAAACGTTCTCCAAATTGTCTGAGCAATGTAACATGGGAAGTATTCATCTTACTCAGGTCAAGGTATATTTTCGAGAAGGAAGTTGAAGAGGATTCAAATTGCAGTTAGTTTTTGTTTTTGAGGTATGGTTTATTAAAAGTTGTGGCTGAAAGATTGAAACACTTTTGTTGACAAATTTGGGATCACCTGTACTAAACAATTTTGAATTACAGTTGTACATCAGTTTGCTAGTTGACCTGTCCTCAGTCCAATAAAATGTCTGAATTGAAGTTCAAATTGATACATTCATTCTGAGATTGGAAGATTTGTGAATGTGAAATGAAATTTCGTTTCACCTTGATTTCTAGGTTTCACCCGTACATTAAAATGCTATGTATGTAGTGAGATTTCTTATGGCTCAGCTTTTAAAATGATATACTTTTGCATAATAGATGATTACTTTTTGAGTTGACAACAATAGGGGAAATGGAAAGTAGTAGTTTGTGGACCAAATGTAATGTGTGATGCAAAGTCTGCGAGTTTTTAAAAAGCAGGCATGTTTTATTTCTTAATATCCTTATACAAAATTCATTTGCCAAAAATCAAACAAATTCTTCTTTTATTTGCGTATCCACATGGTAATCGGTGACACTTTTTATAAAGAATGAAAATGGATTAACTCAGTAACCAGTTTTATGATTTATAGCATTTTTCATTTAAAGGATTTCCCAAGTTCTTAATTCACGTCTTGCCTCAGGGAAGTGTAGTGGTCAATATGCACCTATCTGCTTTTCGGATAGCTATGCATTACATTCAAAAATTCGACATATATACAAAACTCGTGCTGAAATATCATGTGTTATCATATAGTTGCGCACGGCAAGCATGATTATTGTTTTGTAATCATATCCAAAACAAGAGTGTGTGAAAGTTCTCATGCAGTGCCAATGATTCAAGCACTCCATGGATGATTCTGAATACAGTTGTGAAAACATCTGAATTCAGGACAAACACCGGTAATCGCCTTTGATAAGCCACTATGTATTCGCAAAGAAAAAATCAGTGGAAATGGCCGGAAAACATAGGGATAAATCAAATTTGTTATCATGCCTCATGGAGGGGTCTCATATTGAATGATGCAGCTCTTAGATCTTGGGCGATTGGACAGGGTAGTGGCTGGGTGCAAGCACTGATAGACCTGATGAATACCCACAGGGTCGATGGGGATTTCAGCACTTGACATTCTATTAGATACATTTGCGCTGATTAATATAAAGGGGATGTATTTTCTGTTGTGTAAATTTGCCTTATGAACAATTGTCAGAATCGGAAACGAAACTTGACATCCACGAGGAACAATTGAGACTTCTTGGATTATGTCAAAATGCTCTAGTTCTTGATGGATCAATCATCGTCTAGATGCTAGGTCTCGTTGCTGCTAAGGAAATTTATGTCCATTACATTGTAAGGTCTCATGTGTGGATTTGGTATGGGATAGGTATAATATCCCTCCGTAAATCCCTAAATGCCACATTTTTTTGCGGTTGCCACTTTTCACAAATCACGAGGCAGATCCTGTCTTGTGTTGAGGGGAAAGAGGAAAGTGTTCCTAGATTAACATCGTTTGATCAACAAACAACAGATTACTTGTTATCATGATGGTGTGAATGTGTTCTGAGGATACTGTCTCCTGTTCTCATTCTCTACAAAGAAGGCTGAATAGCCCATGATATGTTGAATTGTAGCCATGCTACACATAACCATAGCAAAATACCGATTCCAGACTGTAATAATGATTGTTGGGTCTAGCTAGTACCAGGTCTACATAGATCCAGCAATGAACTGTGACTAGTATTTGGAACTGGGAAGATTTTTTTGATACTTGTAGCTCATACAACATCACAGCGGCCTTTGACCAATAAGCATGACAAACTACTAATAATAATAACACACTTAATAAAAAGAACAAAAAAAAATTGGTGAATAATAAAGTAGGCTATGTTTTATCGTACTTGGGTTCTAGAGATTCCACGATGCTGATACAAATATCCTGACTTGTATAAATTGATATACGGTTTTACACAATATTGTAGGTGATAATGTTGATGAACGTTCAACACATTCCGGCAAATGTCGAGAGCTTAATTGGATCCGGGCAGGACATTGGGATTTTCCTTTTAATTTGTTGTAAGAAACAATTCAGTATTCTGTAATATTACCAATGCGATATAGTTGGCACAAGAGATATTCTTGGTTGGGTAACTTAGTTGAGATTCATCACTTTAATGAGCTTTGATTGCAGATACAATGTATGATTGTTTATGATTTCATCAAATTTTGAAATTACGATTGCAAAATGGCAAAAGTATATTCAAATTATGTAACACGCCTTTAATATTGCTGAAATACATTGTACCTTAATTAAATTATTAGACGATCAATGTAGCAGATATCTAGCAGGTTTTATGCGTAGTATAGAGAGTAATAAAATGTGGTGTTGCTATAAGAACATATGCCTAAAATTGTAATTTCGGCGGCCATCTTAGAAAATGGCCGGGACAGGGAACAACTTGCAATGGTCTGTGATTGGGCAAACATTATGAAAACGCCATTTAGAATACAGCCCCCTCTACTGCCTAGGATAGACATAAGTAAAAGGCAGGGTTTTCAGGTGTTGAAAAAATATTAGTAAAAAATATGCCTTAAAAATGGTCATTTTGGCGGCCATCTTGGAAAATGGCCGACGGGACACATATTGCAAGGCCTTGTGATGGACAACATTGTTGTAACATGCATTTAGATATTTCTATGCCTAGTAGGGCATAAGTAAAAGGCCGGTGTGAATTATTAGCAAAATATGCCTAAAATGATATTTTGGCGAGCCATCTTGGAAAATGGCTGCCAGGGACACTATTACCCAATGGTCTGTGATTGGGCAAACATTGTAACATGCATTTAGCATATTCTTATGCCTAGTTAGACCTAAGTAAAAGCAGTGTTGCATATGCATCAAAAAATAGCCTAAGTGTCATTTTGGGGCGGCCATCTTGGAAAGGCCGACTGGGGGATGCAAATTGCGATGGCTCTTGATCATGATCTGTTCGTATTCCTTTCCTCTACATCTGTGCCAATTTCAGCTTTTATCACAAAATTCACGATAGGTTAGCTATGTCGCCCGCTATATTATGGAATAGTGGATTTTTCTACACGATTCACCTCAACTAATCCTCCACGGCACGAGTCAAAGATTAATTTCCCCTTCCTTTTTGATCTGCAATTTTTTTATATATGTAGCCCCTAATAAATGTCAATAATTGCTTGCCTGTCGCTTCCCGAAAATAGCCATCGAATTTTATTCTATTTGACGCATCTTTTTATTTTTCAAAATATTAATTGTGGCTTTAAAATATTTTTGAATTTTATTATATAATATTTATTTTGTTTTACATATCTTTTATATATACTGAAGATACCATGGCTATTGGAATCTGTTCGTTTTTAGCTGTTTTCTCTCTCTTGTCCCTCCTGCACATGAAAGACAATACGATGTTAATGATGTTTATTGCAGATTAGTATCTTTGGTTTTATTTAATTTACCGTCGGCCTGTAAACGACAAATTTCTATCCATCCATTATAAAATACCGCCACCTCACGAAAATGAGTCGTACTTAAAGTCCATGGCCCGATCGTTAATAGCCTCGTCCCCAGGGAACCCCCCAGATTTTTTTACCGGAAGTGGTCAAACATTGTGATATCAGAAGACAGCTACTATTTTTTCTCCATTTACCACCCCCTTTGAAATCTTAGGTCTAAAGTATATTTGGTTGGATGTTAGAGCGAAAATGTTGCCCCATTTGGTCGACCAGTATTATTTTACCGGTACTCTATGGGGATTACAAATCACGTTTTTAGTTCTCACATCAAAACGGGTTGAAATATCGCGCGAAATTTTACAGGTAGGGTTTTGGGGTGAGGCCATTCTATCAGAATGAAAAATTTATATACTTAATCGGGCCACTCCCCTTTACTTATTGATAAGCGCTAGACACGTACATGCCTGCGATTTTTCCGGCTATTTCATATTGGAAGGACTTTCCCAGCGGGCGGTGAAATTATTATCGGGGATCCCAATAAGATTAACCTTCTTTCTTCTTCTTTGCGACACATAGAATTTCAAGCTTTAATCATTCGCAGGATATTTTTGCTACCCAAATTACCGGTGCACTGTGCAAAAATCCCTCATGTTGTTTTCAAAATTGGGGGAGCCCTTCAAATGGCTTTTATTGCTTAATCTGATCAATACATAGATTTTGGAATTCGCATCTAACAGCGTCCTCGTCCTGTTGTGTCCACCCTACTTCAAAAACCTAGGTCCGTGTGGCAGGAGATATAGTCCTCCCGGGCTCACCGTCCGAACAATGTGAAAATAGGCAAATCGATTCATTGACTCCTTCACTTACCCTTAGTTTTCACATCACGCGTTATTCCGTTGTCGTCTTTGGAGCCCGAACTATGATACCCGCCGGACTATGATTACTTTCACACCGGCAAACATAACAAAACAGAAAAGCATGGCAGAAGTGTCGAATGTCCTTCACCTTACTGTCCATAGCCGAACCACTAGTCCCTTTCATATATCGGTGTGGCTGAGATATAGTCCTCCGGACTCACAGTCCG
>JAMKCH010021930.1:0-45477 GCA_023653785.1 Ophioderma brevispina | reverse complement strand
GATATATACATGGTGATTTTGTATGCCATTTTATCAATTCCTTGCGTTTATTAGACAATTGTTTGGATCAAAACTAAATTTGATTGAACCAAACGAATTTATTGCACAGACAATGATTTCCGCTGCTTAAACGAATTTAAATACCCACAATGAAATTGAATGGCTGAAAAATGAACTGTTTTGTATTTTGTAGTAATCGATACGTGTATGGGCTATTGCAATCCAATTCATCACGAAATTGAAATACCGTAACACTTATTTGAATGAATTAAGTACGATTTGGACCGGAAACCTATAGAAAGGACTTAATAATGTAATTACCATCTTGAAAACAATAAAACGGTCATGGTTGAATGATTAAGATTGTCCCTGCACGTTCTGTGATTGATGGCCGCTCTAACCTGAAGTGCGTGTCTGTATCGGGTCTCCGATGAAAACCAAGATTTTTTTGAAATTATCAGTTATGATCATCTTTCCTGCATATTATTGAACTATTAGCTTCAAAGGAATACAGGGATTATATTCCATGTCTCCCTACGACTTTATATCGTGTAAAATCTGTCAAACGCAGAAGTCTAACTGTGGCGGGACAGCGGCCATGAACACATGCTGTAACACACGTATTAGACCACACAAATTACAATCCGATTGTTGTCTATGAATACACTGTAGTTGGGTCTGTGATGGATCTCCGAAGAAAACTGCGAGGTTTTTGGATTAATAATCAAGTAATGATTACAATGCCTGGCTCTTTGAATCTGCTAAATTCCTGAATGTGATATGATATATTTTCCCTATGAAGTTTGTGTACATCTTGTGTTGAAATCTCTTACAAATGCCCATTACCATAATCAGTTGCCCTGGGAAACCTGAACGCCGATAAGATGTAGGCAATACACGACTAGGACCACCAAAAGGAAATTAATTGAGGTTTGCGATCAAAAACTCAGCATGGCTGCAATCGGCTTCAACTGACAAAGGTATTGTAAATGCTAATGTAACTCAAGAACAAGTCAGTGCTACTGTAAAAGTTGATGGGTGGTGGGGTGGTTGATGAGCTTAAATCATTTATGACTGAAATGAGGTGGAGATAATGATAAACCTCTCGAAAATCAAAAAGATATAGAATGATAGATGATCAAAGCTTTAAAAACACAGTGAGTGGTATTGAAAATGCAACAGATATGCTGCCACAGATTAGATGACCTTGAACAAAAGAAACTGCCAACTCATCCTCAACAAGATAGACAAAAAGATACCTACACTGGAGGAAAAAATTAGTTATGCTTGAAGATTCATGATAGAAAGGCAGAATCTTCTGCTTTATATAGTAAAGAAAGGAAAATGAAAATCTTGCTGAAGTCATGAGGATGCTATGTCAAGAGAATTATGGGCTTTCTGGTGACCAGGTAGATCGGGCATTATTCCTAGTAGCTGTCATAGACTTCCTCAACTAGCATCAAAGACCTGTAAATGGTAAATTGCCACCTCGGCCGGTGATCGTGCGTTTTTGCGTAGATTAGCGATGCGCAGATATCTTTGTAATATCAAAACCTGTCGAAAGGGGGCGCAGAATTCGTGTACTTGATGATTTAACCACCCAAGATGAAAGCAAAGCGAGGTAGACTCGCCTCTATTTGCCGCTCACCTGCCACTAAATACAATTCATGGTGCACGCACGATATGGTATTTCAGTCATTAAACATTGCTCACAATAAGTGACAACATGATTAAAGGAGATCATCACGCTACGCTTTTGCTTATTGTTCTCGCCGGGTTGATGGGAGCGACAATGTTGCCAACAAATAAGCAGGTGCAGTCAGTCCTGAGGTTACAGTGACACAATTGATAATCGCAAGAAATTGTGTGTACGAGGTCACAAGGCATGGATTTGCAAACACCCAAAGACACGCGTCCTTGCTCTTTGTTTGATTCCCCACACAAGTCTGTAGTGCAAATCAGTGATTTTTCGCCATGTTAAAGTTTAGGGGATTCATGTTCAAACTGCAATCTATGAACTAACCGTGGTCTTCGCTTCCTCAAAACAGATACAGCTTCAACGTTGCATAGACTTTTTTTACAGATAAGCTGTCCTTTTATGATTTGTGTCCACTTTAAAATGATGTGGGGCTTCTGATTTGTCAGACCACGCATGTATTTAAATCACACGATTTTTTCAACTTTTCATCCTGTTTTTCACCCAAAAAATATCCTTATAATTATAATTTCCCATCAGGTAGAGTAGTACTTTTAGCAACAGTTCTGCAATATTTGTAAAATGCAACAACGTATTTACGAGCCCAAAAACGAAGTTTTTTCAAACGTTTTCTACCAACTGTAGAGGTCAGCGCTGCACCATTGTTTTCAATGTGAAAAAGAAACTAAAGCATGCCAGCGTGACTGCCTGTCTCACTGGGTGTGTGATGGATGTTAGAATTTTAGCGTATCATATAGTGTGTCTCACAAAATTTCCACTGTATTCTAAGTTTTTAAAAATCGGGACTAAATGTCAACCGAACCGCTAGGGTGTAATGCTCGAGTAGGAGCCATTCATATTAGAGTCATCTCAATGCCACATGCTATACAATCATTTGAAATTCCCCGCGTAAATCAATTGAGACCTTCCTGCAATGCGTGCCTTGGAATGACACTATTTTCTATCTGGCCAGCTACGGTGAATGCTGAGACAAGTGGGGATTCAAATGGCTTACTCTTCATTGTGATCTGTGGAAAATATTTACATCTGAAGTAGGAGACTTTGTATTGAGGTTTTTAATAATCTGTGGAATATTTATCAACTGCAGATATGCGTCTAGTCAAAGGCCTAATATAATCAATCGTTTGAGATCGTTTTCACATAATTGAGCACATATGTAAACTACACTATAGCGTGTTATGTCCCTTTAACAGCAGTCCCTGCGCCTCATTGAAGTTTTCACCTCCGCAAGAATGGTACGGGGTCACATATCAGATAATCGAGTATAAACAAAAGGTAAAAAAAATTCTATGACTCTATTTACTTGCCTGGTGTCTTTTCCAATAAATATTAATTCTACAGTATAGAAAATAATTCAAGATTTGAGTGAGCAGCAATAGTTTCTGAAGGTTTGGTGTAGATTGTTCATTATCAAAAGAATGCCCGATAATGTCAATTGAATGGCACAAATGAAACTGAAAATTGAAGTAGGCTCGTGATGCTAGGGCTGACGACTTTTCAATGGTGAAATTGTATGCATTTGACACACTCTTGCGTTTATTACAAACAATGTTGCATAAAAACTAATTTGATTGACCCGAAATGAATTCAACTGCACAAAAATATTTTCGCTGCCTAAAAATGGAAGTTTAAATACACCGAATGAAATTGAATGGCTGAAATGACAACTGTTTGTATTTTGTGGAATTGATACGCGGTGTATGAATCGCCAATCAAATTCATCATGAATTAAAAAAAAATTTTTAATTTTACTTTATTTTGACTGAAATAAGTACGAATTTGACCGGGGAAAATCCTATAGTTTTTCTTTCTGATCATAATTGACATCATTATGATGCAAATATAAAAGATTCAAGGGACACTACTGTACTACTACTACTTGCATTGTTCGGGGGGGGGGGGCACTTGTATTAAAGGTTGATATGAGCGTGACATGGACTTCCAAAATCATCCTAAACATTATTTTCACAGACCAAAACATACCCTAACAATATTTTTGTCTGTTTTTGCTACCCTAACAAGTATTTGTCAGTTTTTTTAGCTACCCTAAAACAAGTAGCAGGTATTGTTGTCATTAATGTCCCCTTATTATCTTGCTTTTCTTTCACAATATTTTTTGATATTTGATCTTTCCTAAAGTGATTATTACATACCTCAAACACGTACATCACAATTCAGGATTAAGAAAAAACGTACCCTTTTTTCCATATTTTTCTGTTTTAACTGGGCGCGCTAATCAATGTACGCGCGCACATCGCCTGCTGGGAAAAAGAGACCCTTTTTACGCGTTTTCTTGTCACGCGTCATATCCCCCTTTGAATACAAGTGGCTCCCCGAGATTTGTGTGTTACCTTTTTGTTAGCCTTTAAATGTGCAAGCTGCTTAACGTTCTAAACGACATTAAATGAACCTTGACCGATTTCTGGTAGTTATGGACAAAATGGCATAATTATTATTTTAATACAAAACCTGCTTCTGTTAATACCAGTAACACTTGTTACACAAAAGTTCATTTTTGTGCAAATATAATCTGGAGGAATTCAATTTGATGTACATTTTGGCAAGCCATTTTTGGATAGTGACAACCATTTTGGACTTTAATGCAAACTCAATGTTTATGTTGGAGCTCGAGCTACCGGTAAGGGTTTTTAAAGATTCCGAATGACAACAACTGCAAAAAATGGAAAACTCCTACATGCGCTATATGTAAATTAGGCACTTTAAACTCACAACATATTTTTTTTTTAATTTTTGCTTTATTGACAACATTGCTTATTGATTTGATCGGTATTAAAAATTTCAGAGCAAAACTTATTCATTTCCTTCCGTTGCCATGGTAACGGCGGCCATCGTGGAAATTTTGAATCATTCATTATAATCATTTTTCTCAGAAACCATATGACATAAAATCATGAAATAAACTCTGATATATTTTTTGAAGTAAATCTATGCAATTACAGTAAAAAATGATGAGAATACCTCACATAAAAATCGGTCACGTGCGCCATTCATGAATTTTTTGAGAGATTGGTGAGTTTACAGGGTCCTTAGTAACTTTTGGCCGGCCCATTTGGGATTTTGGCCGCCATCTGGATTTTACCAACCTTATGGGTTGTGTTTCAGCTGGATTTTTAATAATAATTTAGGAAAAAACTTGCAATGCACGCTCCAACACACTAGTACCTAATTAGGTAATTTGGTTGGGCCATTTTTGGCGGTCATCTTGGATTTGACCTAATCTTAGGTGGCCCTAGCCCAAGACATAGCAATATAGGTCAGAATAATCATCTACATCAAGAAACTGTTTAACAGGGAAATCTAAGAGGCCGTATATAGTTCTAATTTGAGTAATGTTGGCCCCATTTTGGATTTTGGCTGCCATCTTAGATTTGGAGAACTCATGATATGGCTTCAGCTATCGAAGTGTATAGTTTAAGATGGCCGAAACCGCTGAAAGCCTGGAACTTAAATGTTCCACATATCTTATATCTAATAAGGTAATTTTGGCGGGCTTTTTTGAATTTTGGCCGCCATCGTGGGATTTGGAGGCAAACTTTGGGTGGCCCAAGCTTATTTGAAAGAGTAGATGGGTTCATGTTTCATAAAATCGTTGAGAAAAGTTTTACCCCACAAAATGGCAGTTTTTTTTCTTCCCGTGATTAGCCCTGACGATGTGTGGCGTATTTACTGAATGATGTACCCATTATACATTTTTAAGGTGTATATCATTTTTTTTTTAATATCCAACTTTTGTTGAAAAAGATGTATAATTTACTTATTAATTTTTAAAATAATTTTGTTACTATTCAGGGTGAGGAAATAAAGACTACATAAAAATGTTTCACGTTACCTTAAAGTGAGCTATATTTAATCTTCACACCGATTTTATTTAAAAAGTCATTATAGAACTTTAAAACGACACTTACTCCATAGGCTGTAAATATTTTTTTTTTCAATATTGTTAAAATACCACTGATTGAGACGAATGACACAGTACATTTAAAGTATAGGACAAAATGCTTTATTGCCGAGTTTTGTGTCACTATACTTTGATTGGCCATATCTTTGGAACCGAGAATCGGTTTCCAGTAAATAAAAAGTATTTAAAAATTAACAGTTGAGACTTTATATGGCGGTTACAATATCGCCCTTTTTTCAGTGAAAACAAATCTCCTATTGGGAACGGGATACCCCCACCCTCCATGATTAGTTTTCTATTGCAATCTACGCTACCTGGTTTGCTGATTGCTGATCAGAAGGTTCACTGCTTTGGCCCTTTCTTAGTTTTTACTTGATGCATGTTGTGACAACGGACTGGGATACTTTGTGTTTATCTTTTACTCTCTCTGTGAGTGTTTAGTGGACACCAACACTGGCGATGCTTCATCCATGTAATCTGTAATCGCCTGTATTCCCACTATGTACCAAACTCTGGGCTGCTTCCTTTGTCATCAGTGCCACCCCAGATACTTTCATATTGGTTTTTCGAACCAATATCAAAACTTGAGCTTCCGAGGTCCAGAGCTGTGTATTAACAAGATGAAATGAAAAGTATCTGTACTATATACCTCAAGAAATAATAATCAATGCATAGTTAATATTTTGTTATAATTTTCGTTTGTTTTTGAATTAATAGTCTTGTGCAAATTAAATCCAGAAAATGAATGCCTGAATCAAGCCGTTTTGTTCAATAAGAATATAACTGGGGATCTTTTGCACTTAAGGTAAATATCCCCTTTACTTTACCTTTACATGTAAAATTAAAATTACATAAATAGATGAACAAATTGTTTACCAATGCACGCGTACTTCATCAAGGGCCTTTATAATGTCCCAATAGTGGGTCTCTGTCCCTGTCTTCTTGCCAACACTGCTTCCATCAACTGGCTTGTAGTCGTCTGGACACTTCATCGTGGATATCTTGTCGTATGATAGCATCTTCCCAACATTGTACATGATATACGCTTGGGAACATCCTTTATAGGCTCTTCGCAAGTCATCAAACTCCCACAACACGATTCCGAATGCAAACACATCTGCTTGGGGAGAGCATATTATCTACACAAACTTCAGGAGCCAGCCACTGATGTACCTTTTCTGTGACTGTGAATTTTGTACTTGTAGATACTTTGTATTCCGCCAATCACAACCTTTCAACGTATTATCTGCAGATATCCGAAAGTTGGGTGATTTGATATCTCTATGCACAAAGCGTAGCAGTCTTAGTTTTACAATTCCCTTTTGGCCTGCCTCAATGCCCATATTTTCGAATAAGGGTGGAAGGAAGCCGCTTCTTGTTTCTTCAGATATTAGATAATTGATCCTTTCGCCTGCATACTCTGTCACTATCGTATGCCCGTTGGTGTCACATATGACCGTATATCCTGATACATTAACTGATCCAATTTTGGATAGCTCAATTGCCAGTCCAAGTTGCTCGTCAATACTCTTGTTGGGCTCCAACTGTATTTGTTTGGCCTGCTGCTTCAACCTCACCAGTTTATTACTGACAGCCATGTTACTCTATAACACAATACCACCACCTCCGTATCCTATTCTTTCGTGGTAGATGATGTCCGATTCGTTAATGGTATGATTCCATTACGGTACGTTTTGCGTATATCATATAGACCTAAAAAATAATTGTTAATACGTCAGATTTACTAAAGTGTTGTATTGCCTAAAGACTGTCAACTTGTCATGTAAGTTTAACCCTCTTAGTGGGAACTAAATGTAACGATAACAAACAACATCATGTATACAGTTTTTACTTAAAACATAACTTTTTACATTCTGCCAAGTTGTTGTCGGATTGTATTGACTGGGTTTGTTGAATATTTGTGATAATTCTACCTTCCTGCTTGGCATTGACTGGTCTATCCAATTATGTAGGATATTAAGATCGTCGACACGCATTACTGCCTTATTGGGTAGCAGATATGCCCAAAAGTGCTCTAAAATACCGGAGGGGTGGCAAAGTACGCGTACTACGTTGTTGGTATTTTGGAAACGTCCGGGTTGCTGCAACATCACACAATAAAATCCCAGAATCCCTTTACGGGAAACATATGCTAAGGCGTCTTCAAATGGCCGACTTCTGCGTTTTTGGGTATATCATTTTCAATATTGAAGTCTTAAACAAGCGTGATTGACCCTACTTTAACTATTTTTTTCATCAATTTTTGGTAGTGGAATTACCATTAAACAGTGAGCACTGCAATGGAATAATACTAGAGGAGCGCTTTTGATGAAATGGCCGCCAATGTCGTTGAATAACTACTTTCCTGAGTAAAATAGTACAAATTGAGCTTGTTTGAATATGTAATTAATTGGAAAATGTCACATTTATGTAACTTAATTGGGAAAATGTCACAGTTGAGTATGTGAAATGTTCATCCTAAAAGCTAATGGTTGTATTGTTAAGTATGGTGCTGACAACAGCCAAATCAAAAATACCCAAAATCCCTTAGGGGAACATTATTCCTAATGGCGTCCTTGCAAATAGCCGCCTTCTGCACTTTTGGTATATCGTTTCAATACGCGTTCATAATCGTGATTTGAACGCCTTTTTTGCTATTTTTCACTCATTCTGATAAGCACTACTACTATTTTCATTACACGTATCTACAGGTGATCACATACAATAGGATCACACTAGAGGCGATTACGAATTGGGCCAATGTTCGTTGAATGACGATTACTGAAAAAAGTATTATGAAACTTGTTTTGTAAAGTTATTATTGGCAGAGATGAACTGTCATAACAGAAGCTATGCTGGAATCTTGAGAGCTATTTCCAGAAATTACCATACCCCACCCAGATGACAATTTCAAAATTCGAAATAATAGGGGAATTCCCAAGCCGTTTTTACAAATTAGTGTGTGAATTCCAAAGCTGTTTTGACAATCAGTGTGGGAATTCCCACAGCATATTTTTACAGCATGTCAATCTTTGGGTGTTGATGACCAACACGGGAACAAAAGGTAAAAAATGTACTTTTAACAGCGGGATTTATTATGTATGTTTAAATGGATGGGATTCCTTGAAAAAATTCCCAAAACAACAAAGATGACATCTGTGAAATGGTATGGCCCAAAGATGACAAGACGTAACATGGCTGGCCTTTACTGAGATTCCAAGCATCCACAAGATGACATCTGTCAAATGAAAGGCCCTATGGGAAATACCCAAAATTTATGGTTTATGGCTGGCTCAAATGCGACAAGCCAAAACCAAATACGGACATGACGCGGGCGGATTCGGGGGGGGGGGGGTGCAAAGAGTTTGGACATATGGCTGTGAAGTAATTGTGGGCGGGGCGGTCGGTGCGGGAGGGGGTGTCCACCTTCCGCGCAAAAACATGCTCTCTGCGTAAAAAGTAATTATCAAAAGAAACTGACAAGGAAACCAGATGGCATAGTGGCATCTTAGTTTTCATTCCGGAGGTCATTTAATAAACATGTGCCCTCTCAACAAATACAATTAAAAAAACTTCATAGATAGGTGAGCTTCAATAATACTCAAGAACTCGTACATATACGAAGCAGCTGTTTGGAAATTGAATTGAAATAATCTAAAAGTACAGGAAAAATTAAATACCTTATCACTTCAGCGGACGTGTGCCTTTGAATTTCTCAACATCCTACTGAGCGTTGCTCTAGCTACTATGATGGTTGAGGCAGCTCTTTCCACAAAATATTTAATGATGAAATAGCAAAATCCTACTGAGCGTTTTGCTCGAGCCCCTTTTGGCGTTTGCTCAGTGTGTACAATCAGAATGACTGAATATAATAGCACAATTCTACTGAGCGTTTGCTCTCGACCCTTCTTGGCGTTTGCCTTTACTAATAGCACAATTCTACGGAGCGGTTTGCTCTCGCCCTCTTTTTGCGTTGGCCTTATAATCAGAGCACAATTTCACGGAGCGTTTTGCTCTCAGCGCCTTTTGGTGTTTGGCCTTCAGTCCTTAAATTAATATAATAGTACTAGCACAATTCTACGGAGAGTTTTGCTCTCGCGCCTTTTGGCTTTTGCCTTCAATCTAAATTATATAATAATAATAATAGCAACAACTCTTAAGGACGTTTTCTCTCGCCCTTTTGGCGTTGCATTCAGTCTAAATTACTATAATATAATATACAACTCTACGGAGCGTTTTGCTCTCGCCCTTTTGGCGTTTGCCTCAGCCGTCAATGAATATACTAGTAATGCACAATGCCTCGAAGCGTTTGCTCTCGCCTCTTGGCGTTTGTCTTCAAGCTTCCATGAATATTTCTATCAAGCGTTTGCTCCACCCTTTGGCATTTGCCTTCAAGCATCCCAAATTCAATAGACTTCAATAGTAATTCAATACTGTGTGTTAATAATCTATCCCAAGTTGGCGTTTGCCTTCAAGATGTTCAACAATTTCAGATTAATTGATATTCCTACTTAGCGTTTGCTCTAGCTCCTTTTGGCGTTTGCCTAAAGTTTGCAATAAATCCAAATAAATGCACTTGTAAATTAATAAAACAATAAAAAAAAAAGCCAATAATTTATTTATGAATATAACGGAAAATTAAAAAAAGCCCCCTTTTTTTTAAAAAATTGCGCAGATACCAAGACTTAAAAGGGAAGCCAAACTTCCTTACACAAAACAGTAGGCGGAGAAAAGAGAGTAACATAAGAAATACCAACACATAACATCCAATGTCGCACAATACTTACACATGCACACGCACTATCTACAGAAACGCAAGGTAAACAAATTGTAGCATAAGATATTGGACAAAGAGCCCAACAGTAGAACGAGAAAGAACTAACAAAGAGCCTTAATTAACTACAGAAATAGTGGTAGATAACAATGAAAGGCCCTTAGTATGAACAAAAGTGGTAGAAAAAACAAAAAATCGGAGACATTAGATGGACATATACCTAACGCGCAATATAAAAGTGAACAAAGAATTAACTTCAAAGAAAGGGGGATACCAGATGAACTACACGCGATCAAAGCAAAAGGTATTAAAAAATAGGTTTACTAGAAGCTGCATGACTTATGATATTTAGCCTTCTGAAAACTAAATTCTACAAATAGAATCAGAAAATCCTCGTGTTGCGGCAACTCCGACAAGCGGCCCACCATCATAAACAAACGTAGAAAGCTATCTGTTACATTTCTATTACAAGAACCCGGACACATACAAATAAACAGAGACTTCCGGCCCAGGTTACCTGATCTAACAGGTGTTAGTCACATATCCATTCCAGGCATGGCGCTTCCTCCACAACAAAGATCTGGAGTAGAGGTTTACCATGTACTCCGATATCACCAGTCGTGTACCAAAGTTAACACAACAAGTTACTCATCTATCTCGTCTCATCGCCAATCAGGAACAACCTCCCTAATGGAAGCGAGTTTATCAGACTACACATCAGGGCTCAGCGTGGCAGCTCTACCAATTATCAGATATCAGCCCACTACTGTTTTCCAGTTGGTAGTAATGTAGGCTAATCACGTTTTAGACCAACTTTTGCTTTATTTTCATCTTTGTTCCTGTTTTAATTTGTATATCAGCTGGATGCACTGCCCCACAGTTAATCATCAGGACAGCAAGATGTGATTCTGAGGATATATCTATATTCAAGTATTCACGTATCAAGTAGTGAACTAAAGGCTCCGTGCTACGCAGGCATTGTATAGAAGCAACACCCGAAACATAGTAATATATGCTAGAATGAATCCTAAACCTTTCCAGAGGGGAGGGACCATAACCAATCCTACCTATGACACCTTGGCTAAAAACAATCAACTTACTATGCAAAAGAAACGAAAACAACAAACGGCAGCAAGAATCGCAGGACAACACTAAATATACAACAAAAGTGACAATGGGTGGCGTGTTCAATGGCAAGGAAGAATATAAAATAAAAACTGACTAAGACTATGCATAAACCCTTCAAAGTGCGGTTCGGGATCAACGCTCTCTCATTGACCATTGTTTAACCAAATGGATGCCCATTGAGACATTTTGACAGGGCCTATACACGAGCACAAGACCAGAATCCTCCGTTGATAATACTAAAAAATCTTTTCCACACCCGCCACTGCTGCACCCGACATACATTAACGCCACGAAATAAACCACGACCACCGAAAAGGATTAAACAGCGTTGCCCATTTTACCAATAACCAAACAGAAAAGCAATGCAGCGCTAACACGCGACAACACGAGCACTTAACACATTAACTGGAAACCCAAAAAATTGTGCCGAAAAACAACATAATTAAAAAGAGGGCCTAATACTGTAAGCAAAGCTATCTTCCAAGCACCGAACTGCCCAAACCGACTACACACAACAATCATAAATAAATCAATCGCGAGAACCCAACATTGAGACTAGCCGAAATGAAAAAATAAGCCCTCCTAGAAAAGAATGATGGAAACAGTATTCGAGTCCGACGCCGAAACTGACAGCGAACAACGGAACTGATTCCAAAGAAATCGAAGAGATATATGAAAGGTTTTTTTTTTTTTTTTTGAATGCATCGATAGATGACAACTGAAAGGGACTGCCACACCATTAAAAAACAACTAAAAATCAAAGTAAACAAAAAATGAACAAAAAACGGACCACGAAAATAACTTACTAGAAAACATAAACTGAACTTGATTAATTATGCTGCTCCCCGTCAGCCTGTAAAAAATGGGGTTGAGTTATTGAAATTAAAACAGGTAATAAGTGGAATAAAAGCAGCACCAAACCTAAAAACTAGGTAAGGAAGGACGAAGGAGTTAAAATAAGGAGTGAAGATGCATGAAACCAGTGCACTTGATGAAACCACTAGATTGAAAAGCAGGCGCCGAACGAACGCACAAACAAATGAAGGCCACACACAACATACACACAAAATATACGATCATTGGCGCCAACAATAACATGTTATAACCAAACCAAAATTTACAACCAAACAACACAACCGTGGAACATGACGCACGATCTCAAAATTTATTTAGAAACCCAACATCAAAAATATATACCAACAACAGTAAGTTGAAATATAAACGTACATGGTTATTGAAAAAAACAATACATGACAAAGAATAAAAAAACTGAACACGCAAACGGATGCATTTGAGTTGGGTGGGAGATAGGGTAAGGCAGTAACAAACAAAAGAGAATGGAATATTCATGGAATCACAATATAGAAACAAGCCTAAAACACAAACAGATATCAAAAGGACAATTTACATCCAGTTAGTAATATACAATGAACACGGAAACATGTCGATTTGATTGAATAAGCAGCGTACCAGGAGTTCACAGAAACAAAAAGAAAGAAATAACATGTGGATGTTTAAAATTAATTCGAACATCGGAATTGGAACGCACAAAAGGGGGAAAAGTAAATATCACGCACACACGAACCACGACAATCCATTCCGATAAAACATTAAACATTGATATGACGATTAAAGGGATAACATTTGATTGGTGAACCGAAAATGAAAAAACAAAGGATAGCAAGCTTGCATGCGGTTTATAAAAGAAAGAGGATGTACGCACACTAATGGCACAACCCAAAACATTAAGTATAACATTTGAATGGAATGATGATCCAAGAAAACACTATCCCCTATCCAATGAACTGCATTAATATAATTGATTGCCGATACCAAGGTTTTAAAGATTGCAGCTTAAGTCTCGCCAGCCTCAATATGGAATAAGAGTTAACTAAAATAAAACATGAGCAAGACAAGTAACCCAGCATGCGGACCAAAAAGACTATGATTTGCCAATTGAAAGCCCGTGCTCACTCAAGCTGTGTACTGAACGTAATTGATCGTTACAAATCGCGGACAAATATGGCACGCGATGAGCGAACATAGAATGTGAACCATGTGTTAAATACAGTTTTGCGTCCAATAAGTATCACAAATGCATATTCCAATGGGATCGAACAACCATAAGATGGGGAAACATTGTCATTAACCACCATGGGTGCCATATTGTCCGCGTTTTTTGGCAAAGCTTGGTAACGAATCATGCGGTCAGTGGTGCCGGTGGGTGAGCCCACCGGGATTGAAAGGGGAACAAAAAGGAGAAGAAAACCACCAAACAAAACGACAAAAACGTACATAAAAACATTATAATGCTGAGCGACCAAGGAATCACTATTCCTTACAAGGAATTGCATTAACAAATTTGATGATGAAACCGATACCAAAGTAAAAGATTACACAATCACGCCAGCTTTCATGTGGTAACAAGGGATAATAGAATAAGCTGGTGGAACACCCCGTTAAACCTTCATGCATACAATAGGGCTATAATTAGCTACCGAATTTAGAGGGACACAAAGAAGTAATACACAAAAACGACAAGCATTTATAATGCGAGATGATCCAAGGGATCACACACCTTAACAAAGGAACTGCATTAAAATAATGATTGCTATACTGCTACAAAATAAACATTATCCAGTCCGGTTATGCTTGAAGTGCATAAATTGCTAACCATGGATTAAGAATAGAATACGTAGGCGTCGATTGCGATTAAACAGCTTGCATAAATCGTTGAAATGAGGCTTCAAGTGTAACAAAAAACCCAAATTAAAATCATGTTCGACGCTCCTTTCAATTCACGTTAAAGTTGCTGTCCTGTGTAAAAGTCCATAAACAAGATTGTCGAAGTCCAACGCGTTGACTGATTACTTTCTGCAGAGAGTTCGGCTATAATCCGATGAAATGAAATGCAACCGTCTTGACACTCCATGATGGTTGAGACGCGTACCACGTTGGGGTGACTGCAAGTGGAGATAATGCAAATAAACACATCCAACCATGCGACGACAGTTCCCGAGTATCGCGGAAATGCGTATTCCAACTTCAACAGAGTCAATGACGAACCATAACACGATGCATTCGAAGCGAACACAGTTACATCCAGCAGAGAAGAGAAATAATGCTTAAGCCAAAGAGCAAGTCCAAACAACTATTACGCTCGCCCAATTCGCGTAATTGAGTATACATGGTAAAGTTGCACAATAACTGTTTCTGGGGACAATTAGAGAGTATCCACGTACATTCCTTCTCATCAAATCCAGTTATAGTTAGCGTAATAAGCGTAAGACTGGTTAATAGACACGGTCTTGATAACTTATTTCCAAGTATTTTTCAATCACACCTGACTAACTCGTGATTTCACCATTTCTTCCTTCGCATTGCCGTAAACAATACTGGGTAAAGAAAGTCTCCACAATCGCGCACCACGGCACTTCATCGTAGAATCGATCCAGCTTGAAAATGACGATAATAAAGTCCAAAGAACAAGGAGGCGATTATAATAAAATCCACTGGTATTAGGTATAAGACGACGCAGTACGGCAAGCTATCACTCACAGCTAACATGAGATGAAACTAAGAATTGAATTTTCGGTACAACAAGTTAAAACGAACGACTCGATGAAAAACAGAAGCAGAATGCAGCAAAAAACAAGCCTGCGCAAATGACACTGGCAAGACCGCAAAAAACCGAAGGAGGGAGACGGCAATGTGGACCAAGGCAAACCAGCATCATGTTGCTAGGAGGGACACGAATGCTCAACCTTCGATAAAACTGTTTATGTGTTGACGACGGCTACGCCTGGCAAACATAAACTGCATTATAATTAAATTATAGAAATAGTTTACAATTTATGTGCTTCTTAATATGGCAGACTTCTTCAATCAAGGGAAATTAGTCTAAAATGCATGAAACTACAGCAGAAGCCTCGGATAAGTTTCTACGCATAACATACTTTCTGTTTTTTAGTCTAGAATTTTAGGAAGACAGGGATGAATACAGGAAAAGAAATTGAGTATTGATAGCTTGGGGTGGGGTTCGTTGCCTTGGTCGGGATGATGTCTGCGAAGGACTGCGAAACCCTTATCCTAGGATCTTTGTAGAAAAGGGTGCCCATTTCTACAGATTTTGCCTCAATTATTATCATTTTCTTTTAATTTGCTTTTTACCATATTTCGAGTATTTTTTTGGAATGTAGACCCATGTCTAAGGATTTCTCAGGAAAAAAGTGACCCGCTGGAGCGACACATCCCTATATCTTGAGTATGTAAGTACCCCCCCCCCCCCCCCACAGAGATAGCAAATGATATGGATTTGAAAATTGGTAACTGTGCGCAAACCCAGGAAAATATGATATTTCCGTCCACTTTTCTTAATAAATAAATTTAAACGGCATTTCTAGAAATGGCCATAGTACAAACACATAAATATTCCATAATAATAGTATAGTAGTATTATATTGTAATCATACCTAGACTCACAAAATTTAACCTTGAAAGAAAAATATTAAATGGAACCGTTAACTCAAATTAATACTTTCAGAAGACCTGAGCGTGCAAACGTAATTGCGATTACGTTGAAATATTCTTTTACGAGCATCCTTCAAATGGTTAAATTTTGTGCTTTGCCCAGGGATAAATAACACGGAAATTGCTGGGTAAACAGCACGTGCAAAGTCAAAATTAACATGCCACAAAGACTAGAGATTGAAGAAAGGCAATGCCCTGCTGGACCACCAAGCACCTGCTTCATATTCACTGTCAAAGAATCACACCAACTCGGTAGACAGTGACTGCGCTCTCGCCGACCTTCTGCCGACACGTTCTAAACTCTCCAGTTTCCCCTTTCAACATCTTACAGACATGGAATACTGCCCTGCTAGATACCCCAGACCAATCAACTCCTCTATTATACCTAAGACAGAACTACCACCTGGGGCCATCACCAGCCTGCCAATCATGTTCTCCATCCAGACTGCGGATCACATTCTCATAGTGCCCTACCTTTCGTCTATCCGGTGGACACAGATTTCTCCAACCCCAACCACTCAACAGTGAGTTGGCTCCAACGCTTACAACATATTTTAGCTGCTGCCTCATACGCAGAAGAAGAAGAAGAAGAAAGTGCTATGAAATTTCGCATGAACAGAGTAAAATTCAAGTGATAGTTAGGTTTGCTAACCAAAAACATGAGGATTTGATTTTGATCAGCCTATGACTGGCGTATGGACATCAACCGTTAAGGCCTTCCCCCCCTATAATCACGTTATATTTCCACCTCAATTTCGAGTTGGTGTTGTACAAATAAATTTATGCATTACAGCAATGTGTTTTTTTATCTCCCAAAATACCGTTTATCAAGAAAAAGGAGAAGTTTTGAGAAACTCAGGGGTATGCTACCTGAAAAAAAGCAAATCTAAGACATGCCTCCATTTCAATCACCATTTAGGATCTAAATGAAGAAGCAGGAATAATATTGTTGCATAGCTGCCCGCTTTGGATTGAGCCTGAGTTTGATGCCTCTATACACCTTTTTTCTATGACTCTTATGGCCAAAGTGATATTTGCCTCCTAGGTTACAAAGAGGGTTACACACGGCAACCCCTAATAACTCGAATTGCGCGTTCTCGCTTTGTCGATCTTGGGCAGGGGTGCCAATTTTTAGAGTTTGTTCAGACTGAGCCTGGAGTTATACCTATGGTCCCTTCCCTAACTATTCCAACGTGTGTTCAATTTTACTAGCCTCCCTACCAGTCGAAGGTCCGAACTTTCACAGTGTCCCTTCCCAACACCCAGATCCCCTTTTCACTTTCTCAAGCCCGTTCCCAGCTGCCAAGCATCCTTCCCATTACTAAGATTCTCCTTTTCATCTACCACGGTGATCTTTCCCAAAAAAACAGGCACCGTGATTTCCGATCCTACCTGCACACCCTATACCAAATACCCGAAAGTCCCTTTTTACATATGGCAATCCCCAACATTCCATGGTTTCTCTTTCATGAAACCTCGAGATCCTTTCTCACACTAACACAGATTGCGTTCTCCTTTCCAAATTACCCCAGGGTCCATTCCTGCAAAATACCCCAGGGTTATCCTTCCAACACCACCCCATTATACACCTCTCAGCACTACTTCCAGTTGAAAGCATTAATTGAATTCTTGAGTTCCCCTTTGGGAAAATGGTTTGCCCAGCGCTTAATTGAGCAAATTCGTGCTCTAAAGCATGCATATTTCCTCCATATCCATTTCTAATGCCCTAATTAAAGACAAAATCGGTTTTCCAAGTTCGGAAGTCGGGCGACACACATCCCTATACCACCAAAAAGTGAGTGCTTCCCCCTCCTTCACTCCCATACGCTAAATTTCTCCTCAGAAGCTGAATTTGGGGCAGCGAATATCTTAGTTCAAAGCCTGCAAATTTCCGCCCAATCCACTTCTAATGCATTATTAAAAGACAAAATCAAAAGCCCCTAAATTCGAAAGTCGGCCAAACCCCTAGCCAGAAAAGTTGAGTTATCTGTTCCACCCTCACTCTCATATATCGCTTTCTCTGATAACGGTGATATTGTGGCTATGGGATCCAAAGGGAAAAATTGTTAATTTTGATTAAATCTTCGTAGGAAGAACCATTTTCCCACTATAAATTAATAATAATAAATATTATAATTACCATTTATGGGTATGGCCATTGTTAAGGTTGCACTAAATTTCAGAAAATGAATAAAACTGCATTTAAATTTTCTTTTCTGAATATCAGTGATCAAGGGACATACACTAGCTGCATTGACTCAAGCAAATAGAATAGTGGCGTATTGATAAGTAAATTCCACTGGTCTTCAGCGAGACAAAGCACTCAGATTTCACTTGTTTATTTGGAACGGCAGAGCCATTGTGTTATATGGACCCCATTTCTGTTTTGAAATGTTAATTGATTTTCAATTTGTTTGAGAAAAAATTCTCACGGGAAAGTACTTTGTTTATGATAAAAAGGAGAACCGGGAATTCCAAAGGTTATATGAGATCAGACAGTGTTATTACTAGATAGATTGCACAATAGTGGAAAGGGGAATTACCCAAGATGTAAACTTAGAAAAACTGAGTCAACTTGTTTATGCATTGAGATCAAAAAACATATGCGTGATCTGGGGATTCCCCCTGAAGTATTATGTGAAAGGTGATGCAAATCAGACTGATGTAATTATATGAATTCCAATGGTCAGCTAGTTACAAGGTTATGTTATGCATGATGATGATGTAAATGATTATGTTAGAAGGGATTCTAGCTGTGAGAAGTTAATACGGGTGACATGAAATACTCAGGGCAGCAGGGGGGCAAGTAACCAGGAGCTATACATATCGTTATTTATAGCTAGTTTAATCTACAATTAATGGTAGATTTGAGTTTTACATATTGCCAGGATTTATATATATGGATGGCCGCCGGGAGCTTGATAGCTAAAATGTCTTGCTGTCGTCTTTTAACCCAGAAGAGCTTCAGTTTTGGAACAAAAGGGATTCCAGTTTGTGGTCCTATATGACGGTCATTAGCGACAGACTGATGGTGGTGAATACCTGCATGCATGCAGAAGATTATGTCGTCCAGGAAAACCCCGTCGTCTTGAACTGCTAGACAAAATTAACTTCAAGACTCAGACGATTCGATGGAATATACAATGGATATTTATATTTAGTGAACTTATGCGGGTCATTTTGGAGTCTTCGCTGTGAGGCATATCATCGTTTGAACTTGCAAACGCTTCAAACACAGGACATTAATGAACTCTTAGGTATCCTCTCTTAACTAATTGTGTGTAAATTTATGATATGAATATTGGTTTGGACTTTCCAAATTCTGGAACCAAACCGATTAAAAAATCATTAAATTGTTGTATTATAAAAATCAGATCACTTTTGCACAAGGCCCATTTAATTTGTGTTTGAAAGGATTTGACCTTTGACGTCTACGAGACGTCATATCAGAATTGAGGGCCGTCTTCGGGAATTGAATTGAGATAAATATGAGCCTTATGTCAGAATTTACACATTGAAATGTGATAATATTGTAAACATGTGCACATTTTGGCTACAAAATTGTGTTATTACATGTACTACTTTGTAGGTTGGTTCAAGTCAATGATTAAATGTGTTGTAGAGTACAGCCACAATGAATTTAATCCAAGAAGATTTCATTGGGCAAAACTTGGGCAGGAAGTTGAGGAGCTGAAAAGGCCTGAGTTAATGAAACTAGCCGAGCATTTAGGACTTGATGCGAAACATGCTAGGAGAAAGCAGATCATCAAAAATAATTTGATTGAAACGTTTGTCCCGGACAGATGTTTGGGATAGTTCCTATTTGTTAGGAAGCAAGGGGTTCTGGAAACCGGGCACTAGTGATTAACGTAAAGTTTGAAAGAGCTTTGGAAAATTCAAAAAGAATTAGAATTGAAAAAACTGGGAAATGGAAACACAAAAAAGGACTTGCAAAGTGCAAAATGAAATAAGACAAAAAGAGATGCACTTGCAAATGAAAGAACAACAAAATTGGAAAAGGAAAATTACCAAAATGAGATGAAAAAGAAAGAGCTTGAAGCTCAGTAGAGTAGGAAAAAATATTCGCCTGTTCCAAAATTTCAGAACACGAAGTTAGAAAAAACATTTTACACTTTGAGAAAAATTGCAATAGCTGAAATGGCCCAAGGAATCTTGGACATTGTTACTACAGTCAGTGTACATTGGTAAAGCCCGAGAAATAAGTTCAGCAATGTTATTAAAAAGATGTAGTGATTATGATCAGGGGTAAGCGGGCAGTGCTCAAAGCATTATGAATTGGTGCCAGAGGAATATAGACAAAAAGTTCAGGTCTTGTCAGAAAACGGGGATGAACAGACCCATGTTGAATTTGCCCGTGAAAGGAGCAGATGGTTGATCGCTGGGGTTCTCTCAAAAGAAAAGTCGGGCAAAATTTTGGTCAACTTCGGGAGTTGATGTTCGTAAGAGTTCAAAACAGTGGTCAATCAAGATATCAAAAACCACCATCTGGATGAGAAAAAAAATTGACAGGTTTGCGTGAAGCAGCGTTAAGGCCGAGTTACTATGCTTTGACCACATAAAATCAGGAATACTAGTACGCCTAGCCAAAGAATACTAGTACAAAAGAGTACAAAAAAGTCGGGTTCTAACAAAGAATCTCACGGTAGCACTCAGGGGGGAGGGAAAACCCAAAAGGTTCCAAGAAAAGGGGAGCAAAGAAAATGGTGTATCAAAAGCATGGGATGGACCCAAATCACAGAGAGAGGACAAAAAGTGAGTTAAAACCAGTAGGTGGTGCAGGTATTTTGAGGTCAAAACATCACTTCTGTTCAGAAACAAGAACTTCCACAAAAAGGGGAACGACACACAGAAAAGAAAAAAGTAAGGATGACTTTAACGCATTTTGTTTTGGAGGATTGTGTCACTTCCAGGTGATAGTTTAGATCCAAAACCCTTAGAATCATGCGGGACACGTGTTGTGCACAGTCTATGATATTGGGAAGATGCACTTTCCATTTGAGATTGAGAGTTCACAGGACGCGTGCATTGATGAGGGCTAGGTATGGATTGTATTATTAGTGTCCCTCAGTCACAAAATGAATTTGAAAGCGACTTGGTGTCTTGGAAACTGTCACAATTGGCGTGTAGACAAGAACCCCAGTTAAAGGGGGGTATCCATGTTGTTAGGATGATTTGGCAGGGGGGAAGGTATCCACCCCGATCCATAGTTTCACCAGGTGCCCTGTACAGTGGATGAATTTGATGAGGAAATAGAAATTTCCAGCATGGGCAGTAGTAAATAGGTTCATGACCAGAAAAGCCTCACAGGAAAAACAGTGAGCAGGTGATGAGTCTAAATACTCAGTACACATAGGAAGAGCGACGAGGATGACTGGTCCCAAATTTAGAGGAAGATACTTTTCTCTAAAGTTAGAGGGAATTTGCGGTTATTTCCCTCGTCAGGGGGACTAAATTCAATGTTAGTGAACAATCCAGCCCCTGAGCACAAGAAAGTGACCAGCTGGTAAACAATGAAAATCTAGCCGCTGAGCATGATAGGGTTAGGGGACTGTAAAGGAGGACCCTTTAAGCCATGACAAGCTGGTAATGAGCAGCACAACGACAGACTTAGGAATTAGGTGGAGAGGGCATTGAGCCAACAGGAAGCGAGCAAATTTCCTGTATGTTTCTAAAAGCAAATGGTTTGTCCTCATGAGAAAAATGGCGGCCAATCTGATTGCACTGTAGAGAAGAATGGCAGGGTTTTGCATCAAATTGTAGTGCAAAGGTAGTCCGATAGGGAAGAAGTGATCGGCATAGCAATGATAGTCCCATGGAAGGACCACTTAGGTGTAGGAAACACATGACAAAATTAGGTATTTTTGCTGGTGGCCTGAACATAAGAAACGATGTGTCTGAGTATTGTTAAGGATTTCAACATATGTCAAATTGGTGGGCAAGCCAATCAGAAAATTACTACGTGCTTCCTGCAACCAATACCAGCATTGATGAGCCATTTAGTAAGGTCTTAATAGATACTAGGACCACTTCAAAGGACCAAGTCAGGAAAACGGTATACCTGACCATCATGTGTGCGTCCACAAGATTCCCCGAGGATATACCTTGGGAAATATTAGGGCACAAATATTGTGAACGCTCAACCAAGTTTTTCACCTTAGTATGCCTTCCAAAAATCAAATTCAGTCTGATAAATGACTCAAATTTATGTCAGGTGTTCACATGATGGAACCAGTTGGAAAATTTCCCAGGACAGTTCTTCAGCATACCCACCAGAATCCCAGGGGGACATCGAAAGGTACCCACCCAAACATGGAAAAAACTGAAAACAGATTGTGTGAATTTGAGAGGGATTTGGGATGAGGGAGTTCATCTCCTGTTATTTGCTAACCAGGCGAGGCTGTACAAGGTCATTAGGAATTAGTCCATTTGAGTTGGTGTTTGGTCACAAAGTAAGGGGACCATCGAAACCACTGAAAGAAAAAAGTGGTTGGTGGAAAATCATGATGTGAAGTTGTTAGACTATGTGTCTAAAATCAGACACAGGCTCCAAAGAGCACAAAATTGACAACAAAATCTCAAACAGAGCCAGGCACAAATGAAAACATGGTGGTGGGACAAAGATGCTAGAAAAGAGTATTCCAAACAGGTTGACAAAAGATTTTGGCACTTTTTCAATACAGGGCATCCTTTGCAAGCCACGTATGTCTGGACCATATGAGATTGAGAACAAAGTTGGGAGATCTTGACATGTGATCCAAAAACCAGGGGACCGTTCCCCAAAAAACTCGTGCGTAACCTACGTGTATACTAAACCTCATGCGTATGTCCTACATCACCAGACCTTTTCATACCGTACACAGTGCTTGGCCAAAATTGGTCCCACTCCGGCCGGACTAGTATGCACGGAGAATTTACGACTGAGTTTCGGAACGCACCCCAGGTAGGAGTAAAAGTCGACAATTATACACATAAATCTGCTCAAAGAGTATATGAAAGAGGTGATACTATTAAGCTGAGTGGTGGTGAGGACGAGTGTGCAATGATGACTCACAGAGTCCGGACCTGAACAAGATCAGCCTGTAGAACACAGAATATGGTGTTCAAATTTGCAAAAATTATGACATCACGAGCACGACGCCCCACCCCCTTACAATCTAGGACAAAAACAGGGCATCTATCAGAAAGTTCAACAAGGTGAGGTGAATTGAAAGAGTTAATTCAGAGTGGGAAAACATAGTTCATGATGTACCCAGTGAGACACATGTTAATAACTCATGTATTGATGAGGTGAAAATTCGGATCCGATTAAGCAAATTCCTTCTAGGGTGAATCCAATCAAGTTGCACATATCAGAAATGACGTGAAATACATGTTAGACAAGGAATAGTGAACAGAGCACATAGTGAATTGGAGCTCCGCGGTATTATGGTTCCCAACCTGATGGGTCAGTTCGTTTTGTCACTATTTTCGGAAAGGCAACCGCTGTTCCAAACTGACTTATCTTCGATCCAAAACGGATGTTGTGCATTAGATCGAGTGAGATTTTAAGGGGGTATTGGTAAGTTCCCCTCACTTGACCGCAATGCCCAAGAAATTTCCAGCCTTTGGTACGCCCGATGGCCCTATGCCATACCAAAGAATGACATTTGGTCTTAAAAATTCTGCCGCGACCTTTCAAAGATTAGTGACCAGGGTAGTCGCAAATATCGAAAAAAATGGTTGAAGCTATGCGGATGATCTACCTGGTTTGTACAGCGAAAAAATGGAAGAAAAACAGAGACAGCTCCTCCATGTTGAGAAACTATTCAATGCGTTTAAAAAAGTTAACAAGGGTTGGAGACCTTTGGATCAGGCCAAGGTTTGGTAATGAGGTGTTAAAAAAAACAACAATCACAGACGGACTTTTTCATACAATCAATTTGGTCTGATTTTTTTTTTACTCTTTCAAAACTTTAAGGTTGTTTAATATATAGCTTGTGAAAACTATTAGGAAAAATTTATACAGGAATAGTGCTTTCCACGGTTGTATTATTTTGATGCAAAGTTGTCCATACGTGTGATGACAAAAAGAATGTTACAAAGTTAGGTTTCTCCTTAGCAGGTCATAAATTAGAAGAAAAAAACACGCTGCGCTATCTCACTTTATATTTGACCGCACTACCGTGTGAAGAAAGTTTAACACTTAAATCAATAAATATATCTGCACCAAAATGAAATTGAAAATCGACAGGCGGACACTTTTTCATCACGGGCCGGACATACATTACTTGGTAGTAGTGGTTGTCACAGAAAGTGCCATTTTCACCAAAATTGACTTGATTTGCCAGTAGAATTACCCTTTAAAGGGTCATGGTGAGAGTTTTCCACGGTTGTTTGAGGTCCTGTGCATGAAGAAAACAGATTTCGATAAGTGATGATGTTTTAACATGTTTCTTTCATATAATTCAATCAGGTATATCTAACCTTCTTTGGGTGGTGAATGAAAGTTTATAAACTCCGATGCCAGTTGCCATGGACCACTTACGGTCTGCTAGTACCGGTAATAAGTTTATCGGCCTTAAAGTTATGTTGTCTTAAGCGATAATACGTAAAATGCGCGTCCACACTACCAAATTTAAGCAGATTTACTAATACGACCGAATTAGACTCCGATCAGTGCGCGTCCGCACGGCAACTTTCTTTAGCCGAGCTAATACGACAAGAGTTAGAACCCGGTAATAAGTGACTCTAAATCCGACAGGTGGGAACGACCCAACCCTTTTTTGGTCGTGGCTTCAACTGTTTAGCTAGCCGGTATTTAACTCGTTTATTAACAGGCTGTGACCCCAAAAAGGTTGGTGAGACCATAGCCTCTTATAATTTTTTTTTACTGCGTTGTCCACGTCCTATAGAGTCAACCCAGCCATTTTTCTGGCCAAGGAAGTATCATTGACCAGGCTGTGACAATTTTATAAATTTTTTTTTTCTTATTAATTTATTTAACGTAACAAAATGATTTCGTTGTAATTAGTTGCTGTTTAGGGTTTATGTTGGATACAGGACGGGATGGTGTATGTTCATGCGCCTAAAATAGTCAAAAACAACTTGTCAAAAAATGTCATTATTACACCTCATGAATATCATGAAAAATTAATTTGCTATCTCATTGCTTGATTCAGATACAGCGAATATTTCCCATAGGGAAATAGATTTGAACATGTTCCCTACAACCTCGTCCCCGAGTCACAGTGCGGTGGAATAAAACAATCTACATGGTCTAATGGGAATAGGGCAACAATATTTTCCCTTGAGTACTGGCTAGGGCATTACCCCTTACCCTTGGGGGTTCGGGTGATTGGCCCGTTGCCGTACCCGGGAGGGGTGAAATAGTGTGCCCTATTTGCCCTCTAACCATGTAGTATTGTATCCTGTGAAATTTGTACGCATATGTCATAACAAAATCCACACAATAAACAAGGAAAAAAACTTCCCGATAGATCCAAAAGATTTGGATATGGTAATAAAGGTTATAGCGATGTAAATCCTTTAGTACTGATTGGTATAGACGAAACGCAAATGTAATTGAGAGAATAGTATCTTGGAAATATACGAACCAAACATTGATTTTTTAACCCCTAGTTATGAAGATAATACAAAGAGAAATGGAGAAATGAAGAAATTCAAAAACATTTTTACCGCAGTGTCCCAATGTGGACTACCCTAACTCCGGACCCAATTTTATTACAAATACTTCTAATATGATATTTTTTTCGATTTTAAATGTCAAGTATTAGAGGTTTATCCAAAATGTGAAATTAACACTTAAGTGGACCAAGGGAGTTTTTCACTCCGTTAGTGCCCAAGGGGCGGGGGGGGGGGTGTCCATGAGACCTTCCCCTAGGGAATTACATTCGAGGGAAATTTTGCACAAATGATTTTGAAAACTTTTTTTCTGTTGATATCTATTTTAGAGACCAATTAATATATTGAACACAAAACCAGCAATTTTAGGGGAATCTTAATTTTTTACGGTTGTTGCAAAATACACGTCATTTTTCCCATCGAGTTTCGTAACATAAACGGTTTAGCAACGTCCAGATGAAATGGAAATTCGTTTGTTTTCAGCACATAAAGGGTTAATTCTTTTTATGTTACTATAATCGTTTACTTACATGTATGTGTGTGTGAACTTATCAGCAAAAAACTCGCTTTGGTTCTTTGTGTTCTAAAAAAAAATCTTCAGATGACATCCGTTAGTGCCCTAGGGGGTTCATGGGGGACCCGCTCATTAAAATCAGTCACGGCTTGTCGATTTTAATTAGGTTGGTATGAAAAGAAGCGCATATTAGAAGTCAGACAATTACAAGAATCCACGCGTAAGCGACCAGCGCGAAAACCCCAATTGTTGGGTCAGAGGAACCCCCCGGTCACTTAAGGTTAAAGAATGAATATCAAGACATTAGTCATGTTATCAGCATTAATATTATTATCTGGCAACCCCATTTGAACCAAAAAACGCATGAATATTACAAATTATCTGGATATAGTATGGAATCTACAAATCGAGAAAAGGAAGGAGGTTCTCGTGTGTATTTTTGGGACAAGTTAAATACAAATACGAACAATCTATGGAAAGCTACATCTACTTTAGTCATGTTGTGCAGTTAGAGAAAATGTAACCAAAACGTATCATAGGCAGGTGCAATATATAGAGCTCACACCTCTATAGAGGATTTATTAAAAATAGTGATCTATTTATCGACAGTAAAGAGGAAAAACTGTCATTTATAATGGGAGAGTTCAAATTGACCTATTGAAAGATGACATCAGTAACCTACTCACGACTACTTAGATTCTCAATATTCATATTCACTACTATGCTATAATCGACCAAGAATAGCAAAACACAAGTGCAAAGTAATTGACATATATTAAACGAATGATGACAATACTGTTACTTCTGCAATCGTAGTCACTAAGATAATCTGCCATTTTCCCAACAAATTTTGTAGCTCAAGCAAAGTGAATAAGAAAACAACCAAAACGTATATGCATACAAAGTAGTAAACATTTGGGATTGCTATCTTGAAAACAGTGATGCAAATGAAGACTTATAACCTATTCATACAAAAGTTTACTGAATTGTAAAAACGAATGAACCAGTCAACTCACGTGGATATCTAAAGGTCTGCCTTAAAGTATTAACAAACAGAAAACATACATAAAGATTATCTTGCCCATCCACATAATAAAGAACAAAGTAACTCGGCCCAAAAAAAATATTCAGAGTATCTTAACAATCCTAAACCAAAGTAGATATGTATGAAATAGATTGTGAATGAAAATGAACTCGTGAAAAGTATAGAATTTTTTGTACTCAGAACAACAAAGTCCAGGGCACGCTGGTATGGTAATGTATTGTTAAAAAGATTTTTAAAAAATGAAATTACCAAACCATTAAACTATTGATATTAACTCTCCAGTCCCAGAAGCTTCTTAAAGTAGCAAAAACATTGTACCTATACAAAAAAGATGATGAGAATATTTTCAAACTATTCGACCTGTCTCACTACCTCCGTATTTGTCAAAAATCCTTGAACAGTAGGGGTCAATCATGTATGAGCTATGTTGAACGCAGGAAAGACTTAAACTTATAATCTATCATTATAAGAAATGGGGGTTTAGAAAAAAAACATGTCAACCAGATGACAATAAGTGATCTGGTAGACATAATCAATGCCGCAGTCGAACAAAAGGAAATAACAATTGGTATATTTTAGATTTGTGTAAACTAAGATTGAACCACGATTAATCATGGTATATTTACTGGCAAGGAAAGAGCACAACTTGGTTCCACTTAAAACCAAGAGGAGCAAGAGTATAGTTCCCGGCAAAACCATTACAGACCTGGATTTTGCGGATGACATCGCACTCCTAGCCAACTTCAACCTGAATTGCTTCACCTGAATGATGCAAAGTAAGGATTAACACTAAGTGCCTAAGGGGGGGGGGGTTCAATAGACCAAGATTGTTTTTCGGACGATTTCTCAATCTGAAAAATATTTTCGAACTCTCATTTTTCGCGTAATTGTGTAACTTATCGATTGGCTTTCCTTCCCATAAAAAAAATTAAAAATTTCTTGCCGGTTAATTGAGATAATTGCTTGGGTACGAGGAACCCCCCCCACCTTAGGCACCAACGGGCGTGTGATTTTAAATAAAAAAATAGCCAAACCCTGTTGCCCAGAAATTTTTTCTCCTTAGGTATGTTCATATGATTGAAACAAAAATTAATTCCATAATCAGAAAAATAATTAAGTTGCGAGAACGGACGGTGTTCTTCGGATTGAACAGATTGAGGAAAAGAGATGAATGCATACATAATCAGACCCATACAGCTATCTGGGTCATAGTCATGGGGAGGAAAAGAGGGAAATGATTATAGAAGCAACTGAACTGAGAATGTTGTAACAGTAAGTGACCAAGAGGGTTCCTATGGACCTCCAAAATTTAATTTTGAGCGGCCGCTTATGCGTGAGGATTTTTTTCGCTGATTTTTTGTATGTAAATGTCTGACTTTTAAATGCGTTCTTTTAATACCAAAACAAAAAATAAAGTTAGACCAAGACCATTATGAGTTTAATTAGTGGGTCCTTGGACCCCCCCCTCCTGGGGCACTAACGGGCAGTCATCTGACACTATCATTTAATAATCAAAGAACCAAGAAAATTTTTTGGCTGATAGATGTTTCACACATAAATGTAAATAAGCAATGATTAGTAACATTAAAAGATAATACCAGGGGCAAAAAACTAGGGGGCAAACAAAACATTGATTCTAATTTTGCGTCAAAATGTGCGAAAAGGACACTAGTTCGTTTCTGCAATTTCTACGGCACTGATTCACCTACCTTGTTGCCTGCTGATTGTTTTAATGGTTGAAGGAATGAAAAATATTTTACCATATTAAGCACAGACATAAATGTCTCATGCCTTTGATATTTTGTAGGTTGACTGTATTAATTTTACCATAGCTTCCTACAGTAACCGCTATATGATATGTATAAAATATTTGACACCAATGGAATACTATACTTCCAAGAACATTTTGATTAATTATGTACTTTGTATGTCAATAGGTGTATGTATGCATTATGAAAATTCAGAATAACAGTAACTACTAAGATTGTATTTTTGTCATGGGTACTTCCGTTAGTATCATGAGCGGGGGAGCCTAAGGGACCCATGCTACTTAACGCAAAAACGACGCGATGGATTTGATTTTTGTTTTTTTTGACCATGCAAGCGCAAACTTAAAAGTAGACAATACAAAAAAATATAAACCAAATATAGTGCACGTTAAAAAACGAGGCCGAAAGACAAAAATGGGCCCTAGGGAGCCCCCCCCCCCTTCCCTTTAGTAGGTAAGTGTTAACCCCGACTACCCACATCTCTCTCGGCCGCCACAAAAACTATAAGGGCTATCGACCTGAAACTTTGCATTTTCCTATGACCAGAGATCCAACTTTCCACAAATATGAACGCACTCTGAGAGAGGTTAATGCGAGAAGAAACTTTTCTGAAATTGGTTGAATGGACTGGAATGACCCCAAGATAATGCGTCTAGATCTTTACCCGCTTTAGTTCTTCAGTTGGGTTATTGCCATCCTCCCCACTGGTCTTTTTTCTACATGTACTAGAGAATCTTTGCCGTCCTGTTATCCTTATGATTGAACGAAACACTTCAAATCAATCCCTTATCACATCATATCAATAACTTATTCCATGCAAAGGTATATATACAGGAGTAAAGGAACAAACAATACAACACGGTGGAGGTGAACAACCGAGACAGGTACCATCCCCGGTCATAACTAATATACACTTTAGTTCCTACCACATATCCACTAGCTTTTTTATGGGCGTAAACTATATTTTTTAAAATAAGTTTTGGGCCACCTGATTTTGACTTGAACCCCCCCCCCCCACAACAAAATACGGCGCCCCACTGAACACCCAATCTTATCCAAATTTGGCTCAAAAACATGTATTATTTCCGTCGGTCTCGCCGCTCAATATGCGCACAAAAAACAGAAATTCGCAAAATGATGGGCACAGCCACTCAGACCTGAACGCTCTGCTCCCGCCCAGACCACCTGAGAATGGCCGAATAAAAGTGTACTTTCAGATAGATCGTGATCCGGAAAAATGCCTTATTAACTCTTGTTGAGCTTTTATCGCAAAGTCTTAAATTTCAGGCACGTGTGGCGTTTTCCATTATGCATAGATTCACCCTTCGAAAAAATATAATTTTGCCTCGAAATTGAAGCCCAAAAAAATAATATGGACTTGACAAAAAAATATGAATCAAATTTGCGGTTAAAAAAGAATGTTTTGGGTTTTCCCTCTTTTAATGGACGTAGGCATAGGAATTCATTGCCTCGATAAAAATAAAATGTCCATTGTTTGATCACGTGACCCAAAGTTCCAAAAGGGCCACAAAAACGTAAATACAAATAAGGCGTCGTAATTATAAGTTTTTCTTCCAGGAGATGATCATCATGTAAATGTGCTATTAAATTGGTGTTGAGCTGCTACCACAAAGATAAAGCGCTATCAGTTTGCACTCAAAATGGCAGCCAAAAAATCAAATGGCGCCAGAATACCAACTTGTCTTATAATCCATTGTATGTATTGCCGTCGTAAAATCGACACAAACGCAGAATTTCCTCTTTTTGTTGTACCTAAAGAGGTTAAATTTCCAATTTATCACGTAACGTGACTGCATCCTGACTTGATCTGCATTCAACGATCACCTTTTCCTCTGGTCAGAGCGATCCAGTACTTCAGGCAGGAGATTTGCCCACAACTCAAGCACATGCTGCTACATCCGTAATGAGTAGCAAGTGAAAAATGCAGCCATTTCGGACTCCAGAGAAACATGAATAAAAAATAATGGGAGGACGTATATGTATAGTAAAATTGAAATCTGTGACCCTAAATAACCCTATGAAAAACACCAAAGAATGTTCATATCTATTTAGATTATTTTATTAATGTAATGGCAGCAAATGGGCAGCCGTTGTCTGTGTTTAAGGAGGTTAAGGCAAAACATTCAATTGATCTAGATTTCACAAACATGACTTCTTTGAAACCTCAAAAAAAACCTTTCAAGAACCTCAAAAACATCCTATGTACTTAGAAGCTGTGATATAGTCTAATTATATAAAATGGCGGCCATTTTGGATTTTGGCAGCGTGACGGAGGCCATAATTGATTTAGATTTGTAACAAATGACCCCCTAGACATATTCAAAAACACTAAAAATCATCAACAATATACTGGATTAAAGCTGAAATTACAGCTAATTATATTGATGACGGCCATTTGGCGGCCATCTTAAAAAAATGTTTTCCCTAAGGGTGATTTATGGGGATTTTGGATATGTTGTTTGTACGATGCATTTTGCTTATCTGGTTGCAAAAATCAGCCTACCAAAACTAACATTTTTTTTTTCGGGTCAAAAACCCCAGGAACACATACTTCTACTAGGAAGTATTTCAACGCCATCCAGCCATAACTGTGCTTCTTTGATAAGGTCTTCATTGCACTTATTTCGGTGGGTATGCCATATTCTCTTCTGCTAGTAGTTTAGCCTCAATGACAAACACACTAATTCTTTCCTTGCATGAGAATAGATGGTGAACGATGCGTCTTCGTAAAGTCATTGTGTCTATTTTTGGCTGGGAATTTGTGAGGAGTTTTGTCTTCATCCCCCACCCCTAGTCCACACAGAGCACACGGTCCAAGAGCATGTTATTCCACCTCTTCAGATTGACTAGTGTTGGAAGTGTATCTGTAGCAGTAGATGAACCTCTCCTGAAATTCGACTAACGATTGGTTTTTCGATGTCCAGCAACTTCTTATGATTTTCACCTGGTCAGTGTCAGTCTTCTCCAAGAGATAATTTTAACTTTGTCTCCACACATGACCACATCTCTTTGTCACTGGGGTCCTTGAGGATCTCTTGGCCTAGGAACCGCATGGATGCCTGATGGATGAAGGAGACCATTTTCCATCTATCGCATAGATAGCATCATAGGGTGGCAATATGATGTTGATTCCCTTCCCATTCTGACGGACTACATAGATCTTGTTATGGTCAGACTTTTATTACCTTCGTAACTTGCCTTCATTGTTCCTAGTTCCACTTTTAGGGGAAGTCGTTACTAGGTCGAAGTAGCTCTTTGCATCAACCTAGACACCAGTGGCTATTATGTAATATCACCTGACTATCTATAGCGGTATCGACCCCGGTTCCTTGTACTTAAAGGCCTAGAAAATAAGATAGGAATGACTAGATTTTTTGGACGTATATTATACAAATTAATACAGAATTTTCACGTTTTGCAAAGAAACGATTTTGATGCTTACCAGGAGAATTTAGTATATCCCTTAACCCCATGCCATTTTTGCCACTTTTCAAAAATCACGGAGCTGACCTCTGGCTTGTGTTTAGGGGGAAATGCTAGATTTAACAAGACAAATAACGCTACCTCCTTTTTTGCGGGGATCGTCAGTGTATTCATTTTTCCTCTTGGGCAGTAAAGATATATAAGCCTGGGCTTGATATATGAAAATACCATCAATGCTGGGTGCACGTCCGAAGAAAAGTTCCAAGTCAGGGTGCGGCCAAAGCTAGCCATGGTTTTCAATCTCTTTTTCTTTAGGGGAATACTGAATACAAACTGAAATCTATCTGCTTTGGTACCTCAACAAGAGGATTCGAGTTTTGTGTGTTTTATGCCGACTAATACATAATGGATTTTTAAGACAATATTGGTAATTCTGCCCGCCTTTTGACTTTTTTTGGCTGCCATTTTTGAGGCAAAATATAGCTCAAATGTTTTGTGGTAGCAGCTCAATAACAAGGTGCAGTATATGCATCATTTAAATTATGATCATATCTTTAACCATACTTCAACTATGCTTATTTCATTAACGTTTGTGGGGCGGTCATTTCGAATTTTGGGTCCCGTGATCAACAACTGGAAATCTTAAGATTACGGAAAAAGTGACCTATGCCTAAGTACATTAAGAGAGGGGAAATTTCAAGATTTTGCATTTTACGACCGAAATCTACCTTTTTATGCAAATTTGATTCAATATTGGTATTTTGGGCAGCCATTTTGATCATTTTTTGGTTCAATTCTGAGGCATAATATAGCCATGTAGCTCAACAATAATTTAAAGGCCTTCTTCCACAGTACGAAATAACTCTGCAAATTACTTTATGTTGATATAGCTTTATAAAGCGTTCATGGCGGCCATTTTGAATTTTGTAGGTTACGGATAAAAAAAATCGATTGTTTCCTTTGGCCAAGACCAAGATCTGTGCATGTTGTATACTAAAAGTGGAATTCCCTGTGTTTTTGTTCGCATTTTACGACGGAATATGCAATTTTTAGCAAATTACTATTTGGCCGCCATTTGTTTTTTTTAAGTCAAAATCAGGGTGGCCCAAAAGCTCATTTTAAACAATTAGTTTATGCAATAAACAAAATAGTGGATAGTTGGTAGGAACTAGAATCGTTATGACCTGCGGAATACCTGTATAAAAAGTGGCCAAAAGCGCCAGACACGGAATCCCCTCTAAAACTCGAAAAAAAAAAAAAAAAGTTGAACACAGATCATAACTATACAATACCCATAACGAATCACACATGACAAGCACACACAGCAATGATCCAAAAGAGGAAATGGAAATAGGTCCAGCAGATCGAACCATTTTTAATGCATAAAAAGGTAGTCTTTTGTTCTAGTCGAGTTTATAATCAGGGCCGTACGCAGGATTTATTGGGGTGTGGGCCTAACCCCCCCCCCCCTAAAATGGTATTTTTTGGACTTTGTGAAACACTAAAAGTGGACTTCCCTTATAAAATTTGTCTAAAGTTGGCCCTTTGTATCCAAACATTCAGCAAAAAGTGGACCATTTTCCCTTTTGGGGACGGGCATGGTTAGAACAGGGCATGGTTATAATTGTTGGCAAATCGTGTGTGATGTTCATGAATGTTGCCCGTTTTGAAATATATTGTCAAATACTTTTGTAGCATATAGTGTAGTTTCGTATTGTACATAAATGCACCCAGTTCTAGATGATACATATCATTGACATTTAAACAATTTGTCTTGGCAAAAACAAAGGTCCAGAATGGCATCTGAAGTGTCTTATTCATAGTGTTCTTAGGGCCCGTTTTTGAACACACAGTTTGAAAATTTTATCCAAGTACGTTTTGCATGTATTTCCCCAAGCATTACCACCATAATTTAGATAATTAAGATGAAAATTAAAAAAAGCTTATGGTGACCCTGTCATAGGAACCTAGATTTGGGATCAAAGGTCAAAATGTTCGAAATTATATGAAATTGTGTAAATCTTTGTGCTACAAATTGCACGCAATCATCTCGGCTGTACGTCATATGGATAAGCTCTATCTGTGTCTAGGGGGGTGTTGCTTCGTTCGGCCAAGGTCATCCTGGGGTCACAGGGCTCAAAAACATTTATCTGTGTAAAAAAATGTAAAACAGGATTAAACACCTGAAAACATGAAAGGTGCATCTGGTAGATCTCCATGAAAGATGAAAATTCTATTGTGACCTCTTCAAACGACCAATTCTTTTGAGGATAAAGGTCAACCACGCCTAACTTACCTCGTGCCTTGGAGAGGAACGGTTGTCTCTGTCTAGTTCTTTCTTTCTTAAGTTTATTTAAAAGATGGCCTTCAAGCCGTCTTGTTCTGTTTTGTTGCGTTCTTTCTTCTTTTTCTTCTTTCTTCTTCTGGCACAACCACTTCACAGCGTCTAGCTCAATCGTGGTTTGACGTTATTCTGACCTGAATAACATCAAATGACCACTGAGTCTTCCCATTGATGTCATATGACTTTGACCCGTGTCTGACCTTTGACCAGACCACAGGCGTCAATTGTACTTGTCAAAAATATCTTACCTTCTGCTGGATAACGCCGATATCAACAAAATTTTCAGAGCAACCATTGACCCTTGCCTCATAGAGGGTTTTCAGGGATAAGGATGTCAAAGACCATGAAGGGGGCATTTCCGGTCTGAACACCAAAAATTGTGAAAATTATTCAAAAACCGCTTGTCCTTACAAATTATACAGCAGAGTGACGTCGTTTGCACACATGGCCTTGTTACCAAGGAGGGTCTTCGGGTTGTCCCAAAGAGCTTGAATAAATTAGAGCGACCACTGCTCAGCAATTAGAAAACTGTGTGTAGGCATTTGAGAATATTTGAGAATACAGAAGGTTGTTGAATCGTTGGAAATTTGTATTTGTATTAAAGAGTCATAAATGTCCACACATGTGCAATTGTAAGGATAGGTTGTAGCAAATAAACCATTCTATATGATAGATACTTTCCGCGTCGAAATCGGAATTATGAGTGAAAGTTTCCGAGGATTCTACTTGCATCGTTCCGTATCCAGTTTTTCTCTCCTCCCTTTGGCGCCTTGATCGCTACAGTTTGATCAAGTAATAGGTTCGACTTATTTCCTTGTAATCATCTTTCAAACATTTTATCAATAAGCCGACATTTTTTATGGCAATCCTAAATGTTTAACCTTTATACTGTACCATATGACTTGCATTGGTTGTAATAAACCTGTGGCGTTTTTCCATTATGCATAGATTCAACCCTTAAAAATTTTGGCTGTTACTGCAAGTGCCACCTACGGCGGGGGTCCGGTAGTGCGCTAATTCTGTTTTCTAAAATTGAAAAAAAAAGTTGGCGTGTGTTTGAAATTCTCAAGACTGGAAGAATACCGAAAGGCATTGTGGGAAAAATGGATTCGCCGTAGAGATTGCGTGTTAATTTGTTTCTGTGTCTGCGAGTACCTAAGTACCCGACAAAACGTTCAATTTCTCGCTAGGTTCGATGGTTCAACCAATGTACATAATATCTTTCGCAGTCGTGACACAGACTACACACTTTCCTTCCGACCGCCGTACATGCCACCCTGGTTGAGAGAAGCCCGGACCGATCGTGAGATGTCTTACACACGGCACGCTATGTAGTGCTCATTAATTATGTTTTGTAGCCGAGTCCCCGTCCCTCATTCAACCTAACAAACATTTGCGGATAAGTCCATCGTTTTCAAGGACTGAAAGATTTAGCGGATCAGTGGAACGAAATATCACATGCTTCAACGTTCGAAGTTTTTCATAGTGCTCAGCTAGAATATAAAGCCGACTCGCGAACCATGACGGCACAACACTTCATCGTCTGCTCATGAATCTGATTTTATATTAAAGCCGGCTCGCGTTGTGACCACTGGATATCAGTGAGGTAACCATTTTTTCATGAAACTAACCTTACGAAAGGTAGCGGATACCGTCGTAACAAAAAATAGGCAAGAGTGGTATGTCGAAATTGCCGCAAAAGGTGGAATTTTTGATCAACAGCTTTTACGGCTGCTGTCTTCTTGCCTGGTCATGAGATATCGCCATCTTAAATTCCAACGTTGCCCGTTTGCTAACACATTACCAGGAATCGTACACTAAAAAATCCCCTTCCGAAGTGTCAAGTAACAAGAAAAACTGAGAGTCCAACGTATATTTTGGCGGGCTTGTACGATTACCTAAACAATTCTGTAAGTTTTAGAGCGTGTTTCCAGACCCCTTGTTGTTTCGGTTACATAACTGAAGTATTGACCACAAAACAAAAAATCACTGAATTCAGCAAATTCATTCAGGAAGTGTTCTCGGGGGTATTTTTGGTGCCCACAACACTGGTCTTCATGGCACCAATTTGCAACACTCTCCTGAAAGATTTATTTGATTTAGGCTTGTTGTCTCGCCTTTCATTCATTTTCGATGAAAAAATGGTAATATGAGGATTGGTTTTATTGAAATTGTATAAACTAGTCTCGTCGCTGGGCGGGGAAAACCCATATGTAATGCCAGAGGTCAAAATGCAAACCACATAATGTAAAAGTGGCCCCAGTTCTAAACCTCATATGTGCAATGTGGTCACAACACCGGGTTCTAGTTCGAATTTCAAGCAAATATGATATTACTCAGATTCGCAATGTATTTCCGATTCTAAGCAATAATTATCTAAATTATTTAGAAAGGAAAATCTTCTTTGTGCAAGGCATTACAGCACATTATTCAGCTTTTGGTGTCCTCCCCCGAAACATGTTACATATGAGTTTTGCCATGTTAAACCGTTTTTTAAACTACCTGGAGGTTTTTGCTTTTAAAGGTTCAAATGCACATTATGAGGTTTTTCCCGCCCAGCGACGATATATGATTTACATAACCCGATTTTCCTGTGAACAATTAAGTACATTTTTCTAAAAATAATGGTGACTTTGGTGACGTTTTCTATTTTGCCTTTTTTCAGAGCACGAGGTTTAGTTAGTTTTGTAACAACTGCAATAACCCTGCCCACATCCCGCTCTATTTATTCAAGCTCGTTGGGTTGTCCACAGTTTTTTTGGATCAAAGGTCATTATAAAGGGTCATGTCCGGTCCAAACAAAAATTATTAAAAATATTCAAAAGTTTTATCTCACATCTAAATATGTAGAGTGACATAACCTTCAGATAAACTTTATGTTTACCCATGTTCAAGGTATTTTGTTTTGGGGTCGAAGGTCATTTACAGGTCACTTCGGGTTTTAAGCTAAATAACTTCAAGATTTTTTTGTCTCCAAGAACTAATCAAAGCAAGAATTTTGTATTTGGCACTGGAACAATGCAGTTGGTTGTGTGTATGAGATTTTTTTATATCGGTCTGTCATTAAGGGGGTCAATGGTCAATTGTGGTCCAAAAATGCTAATAAGAATCACATTGGCTATATCTCCCAGCGATAGAAACAGATAAAGCTCAGATTGCTACAGTGTATAACTTACTGGTCAGGAGGTTTATGATTGTCTCGATCCCAAAGGTCAAAGTTCAAGGTCAAATGTCAAATCTACAAACAAGCGCCGATTGACTGAAAATTGTCAGGAATAATCCTCGTGACATCGTAATACAGAACCAGTCCAGTTGCCCCATTCCGTGACCCAGGGGTCACGTTAAGGTGAAAAGATCAAACCCCTGACATGCTTCGATTGAGTTGGAACTCAAATATGTTTCCTCGTAACGTTGTTAACACGTAAAAATACATTGTAATACATTTGTGACAAATATTGGTCAATGTAGAAAACCGCTGAACGGCTTCAAGGCCAAATCGAACGACTGTAGCTCAAATCCTAGCCCTAGACGTATCCTTGAAGAAGTTAAGAGGAACAGCTTGCCTGCGGTTCTGACGTTTTATGACTTCAAGAAGCGGTTGACCCATCACCGAAGCAAGATGATGAAAATTCCTCAAAGCCTATGGTATCCCAAAAATCTAATGCCATAGGAAATATATATTCCAACCCAAGAGCTAAGGTTGTAACAATGGACGGAGAGACGCAGGAAGTCGAGTACTGCCAAGGAGACACACTTGCACCATTTTCTTTATTATTTGTACTTGATTACGCCCTAAGCGGTCCACAAGCCCATGGAAACTGACTGTGGATTCACAACACCCTCAAAGAAAGTCGCAAAACTAGTTTTTTCATTATGACTAAATTAGTTCCTTTTTAACTTTGTTTTTTGGCAACTTTGTCTTTTAAATCAGGAACGGTTGTAAGAGTAGTAAAATGGCCTCTATTCATATGTATGCATATAAACAATGGAGGAAACAAGAGAGGATAAGAGATGGGGAAGAGGTAGGGAAAAGGAAGCAGTGTGTGTGTGTGTGTGGTGTTTGTTGTGGTGTATTGTTGTGTGTGGCATGTTAATGTGGTGGTGGTGGTGGGGTGTGTGGTGTGTAGCATGCGTGAATGTGGCATATGGTGCATGCGCGTATGTATGTGTACATGTTTTGACATGGCATAATTTGTAGATAGGTGATATAGGCCTACACACTGCTGTCTGCAATACGTAGCATCCGATATAACTGGCCACTCTCGCTTAGTCCTCATCTCCACTCTTTCCATAACACACATAACACAAACAAACTCTCTATTGAAGCCTGTATAGGCAGTTTTAAGTGAAAGTCACCGATGGCAAAGTTCGCGCATGTGTAGTACATTCGGGTGACTGACCTAAGGTATACACAGAGCCGAATCTGTTGTACATTGTACGTGTCCTGCAACACGCAACTGCTTGACCGCGCCCCAAACACGGTTCCCTGCATATAATTATGACAGCATCATACTCCAATTGCAAGCTATTGCATTTCCCATTCAACTTGGTTTCCACGGCTGGAAATAGCCTGCATATTTGTTATGTCACCTTATTAGAATTATATGTCACCTTGGAATGATGACACTGTGGGTTCAGAATGTCTAAGGTAATACAACACACATAGAGACTCACTAGTCACATTATATCGCGCATTATTTAGGAGTACTTTTTCCAACCCTCAGTTCCGGATTGACTCATGGCGGCACGGTACGACATAAAAACACCCAACACTGAACACGGAAAGTCTTATTTAAATTCTGTTTTTCATCTTCCGATAGCCGAGACCATACCGGATTTTCCCATTATCATTGCGCATATGATTTTATCACCTGATGTCTAAAAAAGTCTCTCGAACGTCCTGAACACCAATAGTGCTGGACTTTCAAATCTCCCCAAGCTGTACAGAAATATGACGTCACCATTCATTAGTGAGAGTAATGAGCGGCGTTCTTCATTTGTAAAATGTATAAAACAAGGTGTACGTGCATAGGACTCCGCATATGCGTTGTTCATTCAATATAGTGCGTCACCAAAATTTGATAAAATTTTGTTTGGTTTTTGAGAATATGGCAATTTATCTGCTGTGGAATGTGGAGTAGAAATTTGTGAGATTGTTTGAAATGTGACTGTAATTTGGGTCCCTGTGTAGGTGATGGGGGCAGGGTATTAATTGCTGTCTGGCCTTCAGTGAGTTGGCATCGGTTGAAATTATATTCACATCGGACGTAACATGCAAGCAGGTTTGTCAATGCCACTGAATTGTTAGCTGTCACAAGCTGCCGATCGAACTTTAAGTTGAAGAATTCTGATAGGTGACCTGAAACCATTTAAATGGCTTGGCAAGTATATGCACCAGTCCAATTGCGATTTGACGAAAATCTCATTGACATTGTAGCTTATCAGTCAATATGAGGCAGACTAGCAATTCACAGTTGCAGAATTCGACAACCCCACAGGCACAGTGTATTGATTATGTTTTCACTGAGCAAGGAAAAGGGAAGGGTTATCTTCATTGCACGTTGGGAGGAGTTGGCGTTCTTCATGATTTTAATCCATATCATGCTCAGTAGGCCTATAATCGTGTTGAACAAAAGCCCCCTTCTCCGGCACTCCCATTTTAGATACGTATGTAAGACTCTTAAGACCTCCCCATCCCATAGCTTTTAAAAATTCAAGTTTACCACTAACACCCAAAGACCCCCTAGTGTTTTGGGGAAAAAATGAACATTTTTGCAAAAGAAGACCTTGCTGAACTTGAATTTTCAAACAAAGACCCCATTTTGGACGAAAATTTAGCAAATTAATCACCCAAATAACCCCTATTTATGGGCATTAAGGCTATCTCTCACCCAAAGACCCCTATTTTTTGCACCTTCTCTGTCACCTGCCCCTTGGTTTGAAAGCGTCAGCTTTACACCCGTATCCATTTTCATATGTGAGTGTTGTCCCCGCGGTTACCCTAACCCCAACCCTAAACCCTAACCCTAAACTCTAACCCTAAACTAACCCCACCCCTAAACCCTTAACCCTAACCCTAAACCTAAACTCTAACCCTAAACTCTAAACCTAAACTCTAACCCTAAACTCTAACCCTAAACTCTAACCCTAAACGCTAACCCTAACCCTAAACTCTAACCCTAAACTCTAACCCTAACCCTAAACTCTAACCCTAACCCTAAACTCTAACCCTAACCCTAACTCTAACCCTAAACTAACCCTAACCCCAAACTCTAACCCTAAACCTAAACTCTAACCCTAACCCTAAACTCTAACCCTAACCCTAAACCCTAACCCTAACCCTAACCCTAAACTCGAACCCTAACCCTAAACTAACCCTAACCCCAAACTCTAACCCTAACTATTGCCTTAAACTAACCAAACCCCAACAGTTAGATAACCCTAACCGTAATTACTCAGGGTAGACACTGAGGGCATGCAAACTGACAATTGACTTTTTCTCTAATTTTAATGTGATTTGCAACCATTTAACTGAAAACTGTTTTTGCGTTTTGTTTTGCTTTATTTGTTGTGTGTGTGTGTGTGTGTGTGTGTGTGTGTGTGTGTGTGTGTGTGTGTGTGTGTGTGTTTTCTTTTTTTTTGTTAAGCAGAAAATCCATTTCCAGGAAAGCAGTGAATTTGGCAGTGTGAAAAAGTGTTGGACCAACAGGTCCCTCTCCAGTTATATAGTGGCTGTTTCAACTTGTGATTATTCAAAATTTTTTGAGATTACTCAATTTAGTATTTTTATTGTCAAATTAAATTGGTTTCAGTTATGCTAGCAATGAGGAAATTTCAAATTTACTATCCATCAAAGCACTGAGTTCTAGCACCCTTGACCGAAGTTATCTAACTTAGCAACGCATTATATATACATCGTTCAATCATGGTACAGTTCAATAACTTCAACTCATAGTATAATTAAAAAACAAAGGACTATCCTGTCAGGTATGAGTCATGATACCCGGAATGCAAATAAGGTCAATTCAGTTATCATAAGTACCTAGCGAGGTCATTATAACCATGTCTTTGGAATGACAGTCTGTTGCCAGCTTTTTATCACACAAGCAATCAAGGTACAATAAACAACCTCTCGGTATTCAGTCTGTGGAATGTGACCTCTGTCATGGTTTGACCATGTGTAGTACATAGGAATATGGATGGAGAAGGGGTTTTTAATGTTTTTTTAAGGAAACCATTAAAATGGACAAATTTCAAAATTACTTTCTGTCTTTTAGTATCAACACCGTCACATTCCTTAAACTCAACAAAGTTCCAGGAAGAGTAAAGTCCATTACATTCAATTATGGTTTCCAACTGGGGAAGGAGGGTTTAAGATGCCCCTAACGCGTTGGTAACAAAGGAAGTGGCTCATTCAATTTTTTTTTTTGTCAGAAAAAAAATCATTGAAAGTTTTCAACTCAATCCTTACCAAACATAAACAAAACTGTTATTTTTAAATACAATTCAATTTTCTTCAATCTTTAGTAGAAAAAAATGGACAAAGTAGAGTCCATTTTGAAAAAAATCAAATGCTTAGAAGAGTCCCGGCTGTTCAACACTTACTGATTTGGACTTTGCGGACGACATTTGCCTCTTATGTAACCAGATTCAGCATGCTCAGCAATTAAATTGGAGAGTTCGAAACAGAATGCAATAAGAGGGGGCTTTGCCTGATGCCAAAAAGACAAAGGTAATGACATGCAATAGACCTGAACATGAGGCACTGAAACACCGCTACAGGGGCAGTTTTGAAGGAGGTCGATGACTTCCAATACCTTGATCATGGGTAGAATCCACAGAAGACGATATCAAAATCAGGAAGGCACTTGCATGGGAAAGCCCTAAACAAGATGAACCACACATTATGGACATCCCATATGTCCGAGAAGTAAAATAGAGCTCTTCACAGCAACGTCGACTCAGCATTACTGTAATGGTGTGAAGCATGGTCATTAACTCCAGTTCTGGAGAGGTCTCTCAATGGCTATTACAAAAAAACCAGAGTGCGAGGGCAGTGCTAACCCTCGTCTTTACCAAGGGGGGGGGGGGGTCCTAGGAACTTCGCTCCGGTGCGCTAAATACCAAAAGCTTGCGTAAAAAACTTCTAGGTAATCGTTCTCTCATCCTTTCATTTAGCGAAAAAAATGCGAAGGTCGCACCCTTCACCGGGTTAGGGTATGCCGTAAAAGTCGAAGGGTAGGGGGGATGGTTGCCACCCAAGGATATTTCTGGTGCATTTTTGAAAAGATTATGCACAGTATGGCTATACAACTCTATGTTTATGTAAATCTAGTCAAATGCCATCATTAGAGCTGAAAACCGCATGGAAAATCAGAGATTCCTACGTTTTAGCGCAAAATTGGATTTCGCCTATTTTCTTGGAAAATGCAATTTGCTGACTCGCCGGACTCGAGGAATATTGGACGCAATAATGTATGTGGGTACTTATTTTGGTATAATGGAAAAGAAGAGGACATAGCTATCCACTGGTATCAAATTATAAGCATCGGGTACATTATAACGAATTCTCGAGGGGGGTGGTAACCACCCCCCTTGGTAACAGTGTTAAAAACAGGCTTGGTAGACGAGGGTTAACCTAACTGGAGACAACGGCTTCATAACCTCGTGTGTTTATGGTGAATACCTAAGGTTGGAAAACTTCGTAGACATTTTACTGAAAAGGGACGCAGGAGTGGCAGACACAAATGCGCTTGCGACATTCATGCGCATTATAGACTGGGATGATTCGTGCTAGATTCAGGATGAGGCCGACTAGTATAGTAGGTCAAGTTATAGGGGGTCAAAGGACAAGTCACCTAAGGGGTCAGTAAGGGGTCACCAATCCTAATTAGGCCGTCTTGTTGTCATGTCTCAAGGCAGGACTAGTTAAGGGTAGGCGTTCGCTAACTTGTTTTCTCACCGTTTCTGTCTTCTTCTTTCTTCCTTAACAAACCGTAACTCCTCCTTAACGCTTGCCCTGAAGACACCAACAATCCGCTCACACTCTCTTGGGGTCAAAGGTCCAAAACGCCTGACTTACCTCGTCCCTTGGAGGCACAAGTGTCTATGTCTAGTTCGTTCTCTGCTTACAACCGTAAACTCATCCTTAACGCTTCGGCATCTAATAAGCCAAAATCCCTCAGAGTATGACCTGACACAAGATATATGGGAGGTGTGATTTGTTACGGGGTAAAACGTGTAAAAAAAATTTAAAACGGAGTCAAATGCAATTAAATGTATTTCAGGTAGAACCGTGATGAAAGATGAAAACAAGGTTATGGGTCCTGTAATAGGTCCTATGGTTGAGGGTAAAAGGTCAAAAATGCTTCGGAAATTGTCCAAAATTTGCAAAAAACCTTTCTTGTTCATACACAAATTGCATGCAATCTCTCGGCTCTACTTCATATGAAGGAGTTCCTTCTAGGTTGTTATGGGGTGTGCTATGATTGGGGGTAAATGTCATTCTGGTGTCACAAGGGTCAAGAAACATTTACTGTGTAAAAAATGAAAAAACAGGGATTTAAATGGTAACTCTTGAAATGGTGCATGGAGAGGGCACAGTGTCTCTGTCTGTATAGTTTCTTCTTTCCCAAACCAACAAAATATGCTACTCTCTTACAGAAAAAGTTTGCATGGTCACGTGATCATGCACATTGTGATGACTATGTGATGTCAAGGTCAGAAAATTCTTTCACACACAAATTAAATGAGCCTTGTGCAATAGTGATCTGAATGTTATAGAATACACAGATTTAATGAGTTTAATCAGATCATGTGTTCAAGAATTTGGAATGTCCCAAAACAAAATTACATATAATAAAATACAATTTTAAGATTCTGGATACTTAGAGTCCACGAGTTGTTTAAAAAGCGTTGCAGTTAAACGATGACATGTATCACAGCGAAGACTCAAAATGACAGTATGCAAAGTCAAACATTACGCATTTCTGGTAAATAGACAGTACCACAGATTCATGCATAAAACATAACATTTGAAACTAGCTGACAAATCAGAATTTCACATAATTATATCTCTGAATTTACATCACAATATAACTCCATGGGGGAATCCCCCAGATCATGCATGTTTTGATCGTAAAGCATAAACAAGTGACTCATTTTATAAGTTTAGCATTCTTAGGAATTCCACTTCCTATTGTGGCAATCTTTCTAACAGGTGCATTTTGCAACAAACATCATAGGGGAATTACCTATCTCTTTTCTTTTCAACATAAACAGAGTACTTTTCCCGTGAGAAAGAAATCTTTTTCAAATAAAATTGGAAAAGAAAATAATATTTTAATCAAAAATTTTGACGGGTAATATAAAAATGGGGCCAGTTTTGATCTCAAAGCATAAACAAGTTGACTCAGTCTCTAAAATTTACATGTGGGGATATTCATTGACTTCTTGTGCATAATCTAATTACTAAATAACACTTGGTCTGATCTTATAGCACAACGGGGAGGATGTCCATAATAAACAAGTGCTTTTTCCACCGTGTCCCAAGTAAATTGAGAACAAATATAATTATTTTTAATCACAAAATGGAGGCTAATTATAACAACATGAACCAGCTTATCCCTTCACAAAAAGTTGTGCTCGGCAT
>JAMKCH010021929.1:0-20621 GCA_023653785.1 Ophioderma brevispina | reverse complement strand
ACTAGTATTTGAAATATACCATATCTCGACGCAGCACATTACCATGATTACCACAGATTACACCAGCTCTAGGCTATCTGGAGTGCCCTTTTTAGGGACGTAGCGTTAGATTGCAAGGGGAGTATGTGAGCTTTTTGTAGAGTTACAAGGTGCATCAATCATAACAAACATTGTTTTCAATGTGTTGTAGATTCATGGATTTTCGAAGACACATCGTAAAGGTAAAGATTTCCGTACTGTTCAAGTGAAATCTGTCTAGAAAAACTTTGTTTTTGTTTGTTTTTGCTCATAGGTAGGGAAGTTCTTTTCTTTTGTCTCAATAGTGGGAAAAGTGAACTTCCATGCCCCCCTTGGTATCTACTGGCGCGTCCCTAAAGAGCACTCCAGAAATCAGCTTAGTGCAGCATCTGTACAGAGGTAAAATGGTTGTATAGTTGGAAGCAGGTGGACTCTCTCCTACGGTCCCTTTGTCTGGGATAATTTTCAACCTATTCATAGAGTATTTTAGTTTCACATATATCCGGGTACAATTGTCGCAAATAATGGCGTAATTAACCTTTAATTTATAACTTTGAATTAGATAGCACGATAGCTATAAGTCGTCGTTAGGCCTTTCCCTCGAACAACGAGATTTTTATATAATTTGTAAACCAATTTTTAACATATTTGAATACTTTGCTAATTTAAATATGGTTGATGTTATTCATAACCATATTATTTATTTGTTTTGTATAATTTCTCTTTATATTTTAAAATGTAAACCTGCATCAAATAGCAACGTCAAAACCATAAAATACCCGGGGCGTTAATTGTTGTTTGTTTGTCGTGATTGCGTAAAATAAGGAAAAAAATATTACTAGTTGCAGTTCGAGAACTTAATCAGAAAGAGACTCCATTCTTTGTCATTATATAGATTGGAAATCAATCCTAATTATTTAAATTTTTTGGTACTAGATTGAACATCGGTGATGATGGAATAAAATGTCTGATTTATGATAGCGCTACTCGGCGTGTCTTGGCTGCACGTTTACAGACATTTACATACATAATTCTATCAAAATGGGTAGACGTTTCATATAGAAATCCCCATGGATGAAACTGAGGTATTACAATTGATTCCGTAATGCGCTGTATGGAGTTGTGCAGTAGCCCTTGACAGAATGAATGGCAATACATCATTTGTCAATGGATTCTATATGAAACGGGTACCTCGTAGAAGGAAGTACAGATTCCATACAGGTCGATGTGAACGATTGTGCTATGTTACTGTTCCTTTAATCTTGGGGAGGGTAGCGAAGAAATCCTATTTTTAGACGTCGCCATTGCATTAATGGTTTAAACACGTAAGAGAGAAAATTTTGGTGAAAAATTCTGCTTTTTTAGATGTTGTCAAGAAATACTTTTACTTTTTCCAAAACCGTTGGAGTTGGAAGAATCAACTCCACGGTAAGGGGTATTGGGGTTTTTTGGGGTATTAATTAAACGCCCATGACGACCCACATCAAGCGCCAAATCGATTTGTGGTTTGCACCATAGACGCAAATGGTATTCCATGCGAAACGCTCTTTCAATGGCGGAGAAGATATTGCAGGTTATTCCGTATTGAGAAGCGTTTCACATGGAATACGAATACAAAACCACACTACTTGTGTCTGTATTGCGTAATTATTTTGATAGTTTTGGTGAGTTGCTATAGTGCCTGCTTTTTTTACAGTGAAAGAGGCTGACCCCAACTAGCGGCGGCTGCGTGATTTCTAGTCTTATTTCTGAAAAAATGCTGTCGTTTTGAATTTCGACTTGCCAAACTACCCATAATCTCTATAAAAAAAAAACCAGTAAAATTAAAAAAAAAATACGAAATTGCTGCATTCTTTAAATTTTTGATGGTGCTCTACGAAGAAGATGCTCCGCGGTAATTTGTGATAATTTGTTTACTGTCGCCGAGGGAAAACCATCTTCCAATTGGGACTTTAGCATACAGGACTATTCAAGGAAATTGGTTTTCTAAACATAGTCCTATAGTTTTAAATCAGTGTATGTCATGCATTCACCTCTCTTCGTAACCAAATAAACTCCACATTAGGGAAAATGACCCGTGTATCTTGCAACACCCGTAAAAATACACGTCATTGCATGAAAACTGCAGGTTTAATTAATTATATGTAATTTGTGGTTTCCTAGCGCAAGATATCAACAAAAAATAGGTTTTCAAAAGTTTATGTAAGGCAAGGGTTCATTTGAATTTTCAATCTTTTTGCCCAATTTTCGAGTGTTTTGTATAATAACGTTTTCCCTAATTTGCAGCCCAAATAATAAATTTCATTTTTATTACTGATTGGAGGTTGGTGTCTTATGACCCTCAAATGTGGTATAACACTTTCGTGCAAAACTTCCCACCAGAAGTGGTTCCTCCGTTCACAATTCCAAGTTCCAATGCACTGCAGTGCCAAGTAGTTAATTGCCTGAATAGCAGTCTCTGACCAAGATGGCTGCATGACAGTACTGCAAAAAATTAAATGCGTTTTAACTTGCATTGCAATGGGTTGCATCAAGTTGAAGCAGAAATGATCGATTCTGTATTGGCACTGCAAGAAGCACTGCACCTGCATTGCAGTAGAAATGTTTAAACCACGGTGGACCTTTTGGGGGGCTTCCATGGAACGAAAGGAGTGAAAACCCTTGGTCACTTAGGGTTAGGGTAGCACGGTGCCATCAGGAAAATAGGGGGGGGTAATTAAAAAAATGAAACCCCCAGCTCAAAATATGGAGACACTCTAAATAAACTAGAAAAATAAAATTTACTGAAAGAGACCATTCGAACCCCCCTGTACATACGTCTGAAAGTTTTGAAATAAGGCATCTAAATTCGGAAGCCTTGCAACGGCTGAAAAATGCATTGAATTGCCATTAAGAAATAAGTATTTGCCAGTATCACACATGCTATCACTTTGATTTCAGGATTTTTTTCTGATTTCAGATATTGTGTTAGTTTTACCAAAATGCACACATTTTTATTCAATTCCAGCCCATTTGGGATACGTTTTAGTTTCACGCAATGGTACCTGTCTTTTAGCTTTTGCGGAATGTTTTTTAAAAATTAGGCTGACCCGACAAATTCGCCACCATTATCAGGATTGCAATGGAGTTGCATTTATGCAGTCTGGGCAGTATTCAAGATAAGAAGTAATGCATATCAAAATAATTTTAGCTTTGCCTGTATTAATGTTGTGTTAGGACAGAAAATAGCAAACAACTTACAAACTTGTACAGCAAAACTCTACCGGAAGCAAAGCCACGAGAACCTCACTCCTATTTCCACCCCCACGAACCCCCTCTTCGCACTATCTACGACCTTGATTACCGGATCATTTACCATCTTCCAGATCATTTATTTCTGATTTTCCTCCGTGAGTTTAGAGCCAATACTGTGCATAATATTTAAAAAAAATGTAACATAAAAATCCTTGGGTAGGCAACCACCCCGCCCATACCCCTTCGACTTTTGACGGCATACTCTAACCCCGTTGAAGGTGTTACCTTAGCATTTTTTTCGCTAAAAAGCTGGAAAGGATGAAGAACGATTACTAGAAGCCTTTTTACGAACGTTTTTGGGCATTTTAGCGCACCGGGGCGAAGTACCCCCCTTGGTAAGACGAGGTGTTAAAAATGAAACCCATAATTTTCAAATTCTTCATTGAAATTCTGTATTGGAAAAATATTAGTGTCAAATTTGTTAATGAAGAACTCAACCTTAAACATCAATTACATTGCCCCATTTGTATAACTGATCTCTACAATGGATTGGGAAACCTGGGATTCTAGTCGGCTTTATTTTGTTTAAGGACCATGTGACTTGTTACCATATATATAATGTTTGTCACCGGTTTCTAGACCAGTTGCCTGCTATGCTGAAACTGAATCCGATGGATGCAAACGAATAACTTGAGCATTTGAAGAAACGCAAAATCAAAATGGCCACCAAAACACTAAAAACTATATGTTAATTAATCAAAAGTTGATTTTTTGCTTGTCCAGTCAAAACAACCATTGTGGACCAATTAAAATATGATTCATTAACCACCTAATTAAAACATTTATTATGGCCTCCCAAGCAACAAAGCAGCTGATATTGATCTACTTTTGACCATAGAATGGTAATTTGTATAATTCAAGCACTTGCTTTAGCAATCCTATATTAATTGAAAACCCTTATGAATAGCGTTAACCTGATAATTAATCAAATCAATAAACCTCAAGATGGCTCCAAAATGGCCAAAATTCATTACTACATATAGGCCAAAACTGACATGTTTGTGTATATCAATAGTAACTCCTTCAGAGTAGTAAATATCATAATAGTCAAAAGTGATTGGTATCTGCAAAATACCATCCTAGATAGAGGACGTCCAATATGGCTGCAAATGTCCATCAGTAACTGTCATAAATCATCAAGATCACTTCACTCTGTATATTTTGTTGTTTTTATTGATTATCACTTCTTAAATACCATGTAAAGCTTTTTTAAGTGCCTTGAGTCGTTATTATCAATAGCCCAATATGGATGGCCCAATGGACGGGACGCCCAAAACCTATCAAAAACAAAGAAACATTATCTCTAGACTATTAGTGAATCCGGATTTTTCGCCGCTTAGTAAGTGCCATTTCCAGCCATATTGACTACCCATCTTGGTATGGCATCTTACATGTATCGATTCATCTGATTACCTAACGATTGTACATTGATCTGATGACTTAGCAGAGGTATATACACAACATACAACTTCAGGTTAGACACAGCTACAATTATAGCCATCTCAGATTAACGGAAATCCATAGTGATCGAATAATGAAGTGAATTTATAATCACATGTTTATGGTCTTAATTAATCCCTTGACTACCAAACTGCAGTCGAAAGTAGATCACGATCAGGCACGTTTGTATTGACTGCCATATTGAATTCATTGATTACGTGGTTAGCATAATCTATGTTAATTATTGATCACAATGATATAGCTTTAACGAGACATGGACTGAAAAATTAAATCTTTTGAGTGAAACAGACAGTGTTTTCGTGTTTTGGTGGCCATCGGATTCAGAATTAGCAAAAAAACTGGTCCAGAAGACCTGGGGTCGGTGAACAACCTTATATATCTAAATAAAAACCATGTTTGATATTAGTTTAAATGAATCTTCGGCCCTGGATTATTCGTAATTGAGGCACTGGCGGCCATATTTGGAATTCAAAAAAGAGCCCCAGCAGGTGTCTACGAGCCGGTCATTTACCCACTGTGTTCCCGCATTAGAAATGTGGATAAGCGAATTCCGTGAGCGCATTGATTTTGAAGTTCCGGAAAAAAAACACATATGGGCTGTCATCACTCGACCTCTACACATGGATAGCGGGCTGCCACATAGTTGAATAGTCGCCGATTGAAGCAACATGAAGTTGTCATTTTACCCTTCTTAATATGGCTTCACCTTATTGTCCAAGTTACAGAGGAATTTTGTATAACAATAGAAGCATCTGTTTGGATATTGCACCAGCAGGTGTATGCATTGTTCCCCGCCACATTGAGAAGGGCAAAAAGCAACTTCCTGTGTTTCAATCGGCGACACAAACCCACTATCCATGTGTAGAGTCAGTGGATGCATGGCTCAAAACAATGACCTCTACTACATGGATAGCGGGCTGGCCGCAGCAGATTTCTTTTAGTCTAAAAAATTCTTTAACTTTGACAAGATGTATGCATGTTTCCGCGCCACAATTGAGAAGGGCAAAAGGCACTTCCTGTTGTTCAATTCAATCGGCGACTCAGACCACCGGCTATCATGTGTAGAGGTCAGTGGATGGGCTGGCTCTAAACCAATTGAACCCTTCTACTATGGATAGCGGGCTGCCGCACATAGGTTCTTGTTAGTCTAAAAATTCCTTTAACTTAACTTTGACAAATGTATGTGCATTGTTTCCCGCCATATTGCTAATTCGAAAAGCAACTTCATGTTGTTTCACTCGGCGCCCTTTCAACCCGCTATCCTGTGTACGGGCATGCTTTCAACTGCCACCCGGGAATAACAACATTCTGTAGAGTCTGTGTCTCTGGAATGGTATGTGTTCGGTAGAGCAAGATGGTCCACCGGTTGCTTCATATCATACTAATATAAAATACTGTTGTGTAGCCATCAACTTTATAGAGATCAGTGATTTGGTAAAGCTATAAAACCAAGATGTGCAATGGTTTTGAGGCTGTGGTGAGTTGGGGTGGTTTTTGGTTAGGGCGTATAGGTGCGCATGGTACAAGAGCGCATAGCTCTGTCTTTTTATTTTTTCCTTTTTTTTCTTTTTCTTTTTTTTTTTTTTTTCGTCTAGGCATGGAGCCTAGGTTCGGGTATTAGGTTTGGTAGTATATTGTAGAAAATGCCTTTTACTTGTATTATCAATTAGATAATAAGTGCTTGATTTGACAAATAATGGTGGAAATTAAGAGATGAAAAATGAAATATCGCACTGATGAAAACAAAATAAGAAATATCGTAAGAGATTTCAATTTGAAAGTTACATTTCGACCATGACTTTTAAAGGAAGTTCCGGATTTGTTGTCAAACAAAAAGCAATAGAAAAGTGTTTATCCTCAATTTCAATGGTAGTTTTTATTTTTAGCTTAAGAAGGGGGAATCCACCTCAAGAGATAAAATGATCACGGTGTAAGGTGGAATGTTATGTACTTTATAGCGATAGGAGTGCCTTGATTCCCGGTGGCTCACCAACCGCACCACTGGGCCGCATGATCGTTACAACTTTGCCAAAACGTGGACAAATATGGCACGCCTTGGTGGGTAATGACAATGGTTCCCATGTATGGTGGTTCTATCCATTGGATATGTATTATGATACATGATTGGACGCAAAAACTCTATCTAACAGGGGTTCACATTTTGTTCGCTCTCGCGTGCCATATTTGTCCTCGATTTTGGGGAACGATCATACGGTCAGTATCACAGAATGAGTGAGCCCACCGGCCTTGATTCTGGCACTTGGGCCTCCATTATTGTCGGAAAAGAGTGGAAAATGTAAGGTTAGAAGTGGCAAGGACAACAAAGCTCATAATTGTGCCATATATAGACCATATTCAATAGGCAGCCATGTTGGTGGACAAGATAGACACATTCAAGGACTACAATACATTCCACCTGTCAATGATCCTGTGCAATCGCTAAACATGTATCGATGGACAGCTAAGTATTATAGTCATGGAATGGATGCATCGTGACCACCAACATGGTTGGTGGCTGAGTCCTATTGAAGTGTCTATTGAAGTTGTTTCTGTGTTCACCAGAGCGAAAAATTGCCACTATGCAGTATGGCAAATATAACACAAAACAATGAACGTTTGCATTGCATTCTTTGATGTTTTGTCAGTTTTCCCAGAGAAGAGTTCAAACCTTTTCATCAAATTGTGTAGTGGAAAAAATCTTATATAGGTAAAAATTTCAAATATAAATGCATATGAAAAATAAAGATGTCGTATGTTTTGAATAAATAAACCATAATACCAAGTGGGATTACGATCAGAACTGCATGGGTTCAGAAGGCGAAGGCCGTGAGTTCTGCCGACTTGGAGATTTATCATTAGCAGCTTGCCATGATATTGGGAGGATATAGTCAGGAGGAAGTGTGGCCAGTGGAAATGGAGTTACTTTTTCTATTGATCATTTTTGTCAATATGACCTAAGATAATAATTTCTGGAGGGTGTGCCAAATTCGTGCAGTGCCATTCTAGAAATCCAATATGGCCGCTATCCTCTCAAAATTCATTCAAACTGGCCATAATTTTCAGGTTTTTAAAGCACGAGGAATCTGTTGGACGGGTTAGGAGACGTGATTTGATCATCAACATTACCATCAAATCCAATATGGCCACCTGAAAACCCATATTGCCCTGAAACCATTCAAGTGACCACAACTCATCAAGTATTTGTGATGGAGGCCTTATTCTGCGCTCTTACCCCAGGAGGAACTCATATCTGACATTTAAGTGTGTTCAACAAGCTTACCAATCAGATGGGCAATGTGGCTGCCTTTTAAGATCTTTAAAACTTAAAAATTTATATATTCATAAGATATTGGCCGTCATTTGAATTTTAAGCATTTGTCAACACACATATACCGGATACGAATTATCAATGCTCAAAGACATACATTCATACTTTATTCAACTTAATTAATAATTTTGGGTGTTATACTTAATACAATAGAGATGATCGTAATTTATAGGTGTTAAAGAAGATAAAAAGGTTAAGCCACATTTGCCCCCATCCTTAAACATATGCCATGTCAAAGAAGCAGAATTCCAGATAAGATGTCAAAGGTCAAATACTTATCCATACCTTCATTTACACTTTGTAATACAAATTAGTTGATGTAACTACATCTAATACACATATAATGTAGGGTGTACTTATTTTTAAAGGCGGCGTATGGCTGCCATCTGGAATTTTGAAAAGGTCCAATGACAGAAAATGCAAATAAGGGTTTCTAGGGATCAAATACATGTTACTATAAGTGTAAAGCATAAGGCATGCATATAGACAGTGGAATCAAGCCTCTAACTGCCAAAATGTGCAGAACACTCGACGTATCCGGATGCGTTGGAATGATTCTAGAGGTGTTAATGACCAATTGCAGAGTGTGATCAAAATTGTACAGATTTTGCAACATCTGCAAAACATATTTTCGGTGGTCAGTATGTATTCAAGTAACGTAAGTAGGTATAATGGAGAGTTAAGATCATTTTAATGATTACGAGAGCATATTGACTTTTTGAGCAGCCATTGGATTTGTGGACAAGGATGATGAAATTACATACCCACACTTTCTCGTGCTTAAATCACCGGAGTACCGAGAGAAATTTATGTATTAGGAAATACGTAAGAGATTTTTAGTGATTTTGGACATGGTAGCAGCAATATTGGATTTCAAAAAGCCACTGTAACAAATTTTGCACCACCCTCCCAAAAATTATTGGCTTAGGCCTAATGAACTAAAATCTATCAATAGAAAAGTCTGTGACTCATTTCCCTCTTCAGGCTGTGTGCCTAAAATTCCCCCTGACTATAGTAGAGTCGTAATATGACACATGTCCTATACAACCTTGAAAAAATTCTAATAAAAGGACTCTTTGTTTATTCTGGTAGGCTAATTGAATAATTGTACCAACAATTTGCCAGCCTTCTAGCTGCTGCGTTGCGTCAGATATTCAAGGTCAAAGGTCAACGACCTTTCTACGGCCTATGTGGGTTATAACTGCACATCCAATTGGCCTAGAAGCAAAAAGATGGTGTATATACCAGTTTTGGGGTCAAAAAACACAATAAAAACAGTCTTGAGGTTTACAAATGAAGTCATCATTATCTTTCAGCATGGCAAGCACTTTTAATCAAAATTTTGCCACGTTTTCTCAACATAAATTAGCCAATTCGGTCAGTCTGTACAAGTATAAATAAACCAAAACATGACCATAATATATAATGAAACAGCCAAAATACTCTTGTAAAAATCAGTGGATTGATGATAACTAATAACCATTCTTGACAAATATTGCATTTGGACACATCAGAAGCCTCACTGTTGAAAATAACTCCTGAAAACTGAATCACAGGGCGCAGTGATCGCCCTTGCTTCACCAAATGGTTTCCACAAACAATAAAAACAAAACCGTCGTGAGGATGGAGAATAACAAATTGAGAGCGGACCGTAAGAGTAGATGCTTAATGTGACACAGTCTATGTACCTTTAACAAATTCTAATAAAAGGACTTTTGTATATTTTTGTAGGCCTATATATGCATTAATTATGGAAAAATTTGTCCGGCTTCTCGTGCCTGAGTTGGTCAGATATTCAAGGTCAAAGCCATGTGATGGGCCATAACTGCTCAGCAATTGGCCTAGAAGCAAAAAGGTGTTATCAATAAAAACAATAAACATATTTTAGCTTACAAATGCAGCCATCCTTGTTTTCAGCATAGAAAGCCTTTAATCGAATTGTTACAAGTTTCTCAACGTGAATTAGCCAATTAGTCAGTCTGTACAAATTTTAAACAACAAATTTGACCTTCATATATATAAAAATGAAAACAGCTACAATATTATTGTCAAATCAGAGGAATATTGTTCTTGGGACAGATCCTCGAATGATGAGTCCTGTTTGATTTAATAGTGTGGTATAGTGATAGACCTTTTTGCATAAATATTTACTTGGGTACTATAAAAACCCCATACAACTCCAAATGAGCCAACTCCCGAAATAGTTGGGACATGGCACGCACCAAAATCACGGGGACACATCAAGCGGCATGTGATTCGCCCTTCCGCAAAAATGTTTCTCTCACAAAAAACAAAACAAAAAAAACTCAGACAAAACCCCTTTCCAAAGACCCTCCTTGTAGGCGGAGAATAACATATTACGGAAGGGCCATAAGGTCGTGGAAGGTTAAGTATCACTCACGTGTATCGCCCTCTCACTCTTGAGAGGGAAATACACGTACTTGTGCTAGCTTCTTTCCACAACCTTACTTTTGCACAGAATACCACTGCATGGCTTAATCGGTGTCGGAAGAAGGTCGCAGAGGTAGCCAACCGCCAACTTGCAATCCTGTCAACGTCCCACGATATACTGCCCACCCATAGTTGCCTAATGCATGCTCCTGGTTCAAGAATGCCTACTAAGCCAAGAGGGATTGGACGGCGGACACCCCTCTCCGCTTGACAAACAACAAGCCCTCAAATAGACTTGTTGGAAGGGGAAGAACAACTCCAACGACATTGTCCAAGATGTCTGGGATGAAGGCCTCTTTATAGAAGGCCAGGAAGAAGCGTGAGCACGAACATTTCAATGGCCCCCAAACACAGATTAGCCAGTCAACCAATATGGTGTTTTGGGGCATTTCAGATGACTGAGGAAATCCACTGGCTCAATGTGTCCATTGCGACGGCTTCTCTGAGCTGTCTGCAACTCCGGTCTGCAATTATGGTGAGGACGTGGACAGGAAACACCGGTTTCGGGGTAAAAGAAAGGGATGATTCTTGGCCAAAAGCCTGATGTCGAGAATAGAGACTCCTTGCGCTCAAAGCGGTGGTGGGCCTCGTCCGTAGACAAGGAAGATATATCCGAACCCTGGCCACAAGACACAGCCACAAGCCACAGCCACTAGGCGTTCCAGAAGACTAAGCTTCGGTTGGGTTTAAATGTTTCGACACCACGAATTGCAAGACAAATGGCAAAATCCCACGCCGGAACAAGGCTACGACCGGGGGACGATCCATAAACAAACCCTTCACCACTTGGACAAGAGGGGGACTTAAACCGCGTCATGCCATCACAGAGCCCTTTACGGGTTTGGCCTGTGGCTGTTCGGCAAAAAAGAAACCTCGGACGGTCAGGACACCTAAGTTAATCCATCCGAAAGACTTCCTTGAGGAAATTGCCAACCCGGTCAAGGGTCCAGAAATTGCATGGATCAAACTTCTCTATCGGCACTCCATGTATGGTAATCCTATCATGCTCTAGTGAATTTGCCTGAACAGTGAGCATGGCAGCCGTTCAGAAAGTCCCACCTGTGTAACAGGTTGAAGCATGGGCAGTGCATTCTGGGACCAATGCGTCGACTGGAGGACCTCGTACCAGGCCCCCTCCCTTGGGCGAAGATGGATCTGTTCCCTTACACGCCGACTAGCGGGCTTGGGAAACACAGCTGGCGTGGCCATAATGGGCTACCAGCAGGGACCAGGGCGTATCAAACAGAGCCCACTCGGGAACTTTGGGATCATGGTAAACCTGGAGAGAGCTATGATCAAGCACAGGCTATCAATCCTGACCGGTCCCTGCCATGGCGTCCCGTTGACTGCCCGGGGATCCAGGTTCCAAGCGTAGGCCCCTAATAGGCCACAATCTGTAGATTCATGACTGAGGCGAACACATACACGTGTGGACGGTCCACTTTCTAGAAGATGGGAGGAACTCCAAAGTTAGAGCTGCCACACTCCACGACGACCCTCTGATTATGGCTGTGTCTGGGATAGGATCCTCATGGAGGACTGGCCGCAAACCAGTGTACATTCCCGAAACACGGGAGACGATCAGCCCGATGTCCCATTCTCGGCACCACCCGAATAGCCGAAGAACTCCTGCATAGGCTGGGGAATGATACACCCCTTCTTTGTTTAATGTCACCACCTTCATTGTCAAAGCGGACACAATTCCTTCCCCCTGACACGGGGAGCCAGGGCCGCAATGCCAGAAAGACGGCCAACAACTCGAGGACGTTTATGCGGTGATGAGCAACAGCGGCTGTCGGCGGCCATGCCACGCAGAGATTGGGGCGGCCCCCCCAACTTAAACGCATCCGTCGTCATAGTGTTTAAACGCATCCATTGTCAGCGTGTTTGATGGCACAGGTAGGCCTGAAGGGACTCCTGTGCCTAATGGGTGGCAAAGTCCACCACTGAAGGTCTGAGGTAACCTTCGTCTCCTGGGGGAGGAAGGGCCAACAAGGTTTTCATCCCGCCATCATTTGCTTTATTAGACGCAAATAAATCCGTCACGCCACCTTACCTTGGAGTGATAGACAAGACTCAGTTTTGAGGAAGGGGATGGTTGCCACCTATAATATAGCTGCTTATTGCACTTTTCATACTCTGTTGTATGTTCCAAAAAACTTGATTTTGCTTTCATAATCAACAAAAAAACCTAACAACAAATACCACTCCTGATTTTGAATCAAAATAGAATTTGGCTTATTTTTAGCAACAATCGGAGAAAGCAAGTTTCCCATGATTATTACTTCATAAAACATTACTATGAAGTCAATTGGAGGACTATTGGAATGCTTTTGATATCACGGATCCACCTGTACCAAAATCAAAAGGGGTCAGAGGCCTTTGTAACTAAAGAAAATCTAAGTAGGTTTAACCAACACCGAAAATGGTTGAGGGGGGCGAAGTTTGAAGTACAATTTCATGCAGAAAGTGCATACTATTTTGAAAATCAAGGAAAGGGTCTGCATTTGATCGTTTTTCCTATAAGCTAATTGTGTTTGTTGACCCCAAAAACCTTGAATAGACACCTCATTTTGCTTTTTTAGACCAAATGGTGAGAAGTATGATTTCATTATTGCCTTATAAAGGTCATGCCTTTGACCTTGAATATCTGACCAACGCGACTGGCAGAAGGCTGGACAAATTTTTTTCATAAAACTTCACATTATAACCCTACAAGAATATACAAACAGTCTTTTATAGAAATTTTTTCAAGTTGAAACGCATATGGCCTCTACTATAATACTGGCGTGCTGTGAAGAAGTTGGTCATTTGTTCCAGTTCAGAAATAAAGTCTGCTACTGTCGGAACATATTGCGTTTGGAACGTAACAGTTGAGAGCAAGGAATGCGTTTTTACATAAGGTGGGGGTCTTAGGATATAATTAAATAGCTTGTGAGTCGTCTCCTTGAAATGATGCCATAGATGAAATAGTGTTGTTTTGGATAGACAATTGAAGAACCAAAAAAGAATGGACAGCATGTCAGATATTGAATGTGTGAATTTCAGTGATGGGTTTAAGTTGGAAACGACAATCAATGAAGGATTTCAAATCCTGAAGAGTGCAAGTAGCGCTTCCAATACATCGTCAATGTATATTTTATACAAGACTGGAACAGTAGAGTCAAATTGAAAGAGAAAACCATTTCTTCCAAATATACAACAAAACAAAGAAGCTATGCTGGGAACCCATGACAGTTCTCATGGCTACGCCCTTGACATGCCAATAAACTTGTCATTAAACTGGAATGTATTCTTAACTTAAACCAGTTCGGTTATAGGAGAAAGAGTGGTGTAGAGATGTGGGGATACAGTTCAATGTGTTATCAGGAAAATGCTTGAGTGCCTGAGAGCGCCGTCATGAGGATAGACGTTTATAAAACTGGTGACATCCATGTGAAAAGCAGTGGATTACGGTTAAGGGTTGTTAGGAAACTGAAGTCTTTGCTGATGCGTAGGTGGTAGAAATGAGGCGTATCCTGAACGACGAGGGAGGTCCTTTACAATGGGTGAGCGAACGAGGTCCATGAATTGAGATATGATCACACATGGGGCAACTATCATTGGCCAAACGAGCTCGCCAAATTTATTTTCAGCTCGCTGAAATTACAGAAAATAGGAAGAATTTTTTCAGCGAGCTGAAATTCCAGCCCAAAAAAGCAATGAATTTCAGCTGACTGAAATAAATTTCAGCTCGCTGAAATTAAATATGAAGACGTTTTTTTCAGCGGGCTGAAATTCCAGCCAATGAAAAGCAATGTTACTCCATAATTCCAAAATATAAGACATGGTAGTATAAACTATACTTTTGGAATCCTTAACCAGACAGACATCAGGTGTGCTTTTCAAACCACCATCGGAACATTTTAAATTTTTACCCCTGTGGTAACCTTAAACTCCAAGCTGGGGCCAGGAAAGGGGTGTGGCAGTGCCTTCATCAATTGTTTTTATCATCAAGCATAAAAACTTGTGTACAAAATTCACAGATTTGCACACTCACAAAGGTCTGTGCACGAGTGCACTCAAAACCCCAAGAGGACAGAGCAGAGACTGGGAACAGTACGATCAGGGATGCATGATTGAGAGAGGTGGGGAAATATGCAGATGGGTAGTGGGAGGTGGGGGATTGGGAGTGGAGGAGGGGAGGGAGAGCATTTTTTGGTGATTTGTGGATGGGTCCCGATGTTTTGGCTACTTTGTTTTCAAGAAGGGTTGATGAGCATTCCTGCCACCAAAATCGGAATTTTTTGGTAGTCAAAAAACAAATAGCCAAAATAACAATTTTTACACAAAAGTGGACACTTGGAGGTTCCTATAGAGATGGTTTTGGATGGACCTCTGTGTTTTTCATTGGTAAACATTTGTGTATCAATGGTCGTTGAGCCTGAAGGAACCCAAATCGGCTTTTTTGACTTAAAAGGATCAAAAAATCATTTTTAAAAGAAAAAGTGGGCACTTGGATGGTTCCCGAGGGGTTTCTTGGCAGTTCCAGGGTTTTTTGGTTCCTATGTATTTCAATGGCTATAAAGCATTGCCCGAACCCAAAATTGACTATGCTGGTCCAAATTAGAAAAATAATTAGTTTTTGAAATAAAGTAGACACTTTGGATTGGTTCTCAGATTATTTTCGGATGGTTCCCAATTCCCAATGTTTTTCGTCTTCCCTTGTTCAATGGTTGTGAGCAATTGGGTGTGGAACAAAATTGGCTATTTGGTTTCAAGATGTTCAAAATAAATTTAGGTCGACCGGAATAGGAAGCCCTTATTGGCAGCATGATCCTCCGTGTGTCGTCTGCGGCGTCGGCGTCATGGACGGCGGGCGTCGTGTGCTTTTCTTTTTAACAAAATATCTGGAGATCGGTACGTCACAACAGGCTGAAACTCGGTGAAGGGTGCGGGGTTGACAGATTCTCGAACTGATTTGATTAACAATATCAGTATATATGCATTCCTAAGGTACTGAATTTGCCTATTAATTAGCATATTGACCTATTTTCATGATTTTCATTGGCACCTTTTCTTGTGAACAAAATATTCTGGAGATCTGTAATGACACAGCAGGGCTGAAACTTGGGTGGAAGGTGCGGGGCTACAGATTCTCGAAAATGATTCCAATTTACAACAGTATATATTCATTCTAATTACCTAATTGGCAATAATTAATTGCATATTTGACCTATTTTCCATGATTTTGACACTTTTTTGTGAACAAAATATCTGGAGATCCTGTATGTCACACAGGGCTGAACTGGTGGCTCGAACTGATCGATTTGTGGGGTGTGGTTCCGGGGGTATGGGGGTGTGGTCGGGAGAATGGGTTTGGTCCGGGTATTAATATTGTGGTCCGTAGGGTGTGTGGCTCGGGGTATGGGTTGTGTCGGATTATAGGCTGACCCTTGTGAGGGTGTGGGTGTATGGTTCATGATATGGGTGGTGGCTGGGATATGGTCTTGGAAAAAAAAAAAAAAGGTATGGGTGTTTGTTCCAGGGTATGGGGTGTGGTCTGTTGGTGTTGTTGTTTTCCGTGGGTATGGTCCGGGGTTGTGGTATTGCATCTTGCTGACACTTGTGAGGGGTGTGGTGTGTGGTTCAGTGATTGGGTGTGGTCCTGGGGGATATGGGGGGTGGTCTTGAAGTATGGTGTTTTGCCCAGGGTATGGGGTGTGGTCTGTGGGGTTTTTTGGATGTGGTCCGTGGGTATGGATCTTGGGTATGGGGTGTGTGTGTCGTCTGTGGGTAGGGGGTGGTGGTCTGGAGGATAATTGGGGTGTGGTCCGGGTATAGGGTTGTGGTCTGGGGTATTGGGGTGTGGTCCGGGGTATGGCGTTTTGGTCCGGGGTATGTGGATGTGGTCCGGGAGCGTGTGGTCCGGGGTATGGGATGTGGTCGGGGTATGGAGGTGTGCGGGATGAGGGGTGTGGTCCGGGGTATGAAAGGTGTGGCCGGGTAAAGAGATGTGTCCGCGAAAAGATGTGTCCGGAGGTTTTGTGTGAACAAAATATCGGAGTATCTGTAATGTCACACAGGGCTGAAACTTGGTTGCTCGAACTGATCGATTTGGGGTGTGGTCCGGGGTATGGGGTGTGAATGTGAGTAGGGGTGTGGTCCGGTGTATGAATATGTGGTCCGTAGGGGGGTGTGGCTCGGGGGTAGGGTTGTGGTCGGGAGTATAGGGTGACATTGTGAGGGTGTGGTTGTATGGTCCAGTGATATGGGGTGTGGTCCTGAGGATATGGTATTGGAAGTATGGGTGGTGTCCAGGTATGGGGTGTGGTCTTGTGGTGTTGGGGTGGTACCGTGGGTTGTTGTGTATTGCAGGGCTGACACTTATGAGGGTGTGGTGTGTGGCCAAGGATATGGGTTTGTGGTCTTGAGAAGTATATGACTTGGAAGTATTGGGTTGCCCATGGTATGGGGTGTGCTCTGTGGGTGGTTGGGATGTGGTCCGTGGGTGATGGTATGTGGGTATGGGTGTGTGGTTGTATGTGGGGGGGGTGTGGTCTGGAGGAAGGGGGTTTGTGGTCGGGGGTTATATGGGGTGTCGGTCGGGTATTGGCCGGTGTGGTCCGGGGTATGGGGTGTTGTCCGGGGATATGGGGATTGTGATCCGGGGTATGAGGGTGTGGTTCCGGGGTATAGAGATGTGGTCCTAAAGGATGTGGTCCGAGGCCTGGGGTATGTGGTCGGGTATTGGCATAGTTGACACTGTGAGGGGTTGTATAAACGAGTGTGTCAGAGGGTATGGGGTGTGGTCAGGTGTATTGCATAGGTCTGGACACGTGTGAGGGTGTGGTGTGTGTCCGGTGATATATGTGTGGTCTGGGGATAGGGGTGTGGTCTGGGGATATGGGGTTGGTCTTGGAAGTATGGTGTTGCCCAGAGTATGGGGTGTGGTCTCTGGGTGTGAGGTATGGATTTGGGATGTGATCGAGGGTATGGGGTGTGGTCAGGGGGGATGGGGGTAATGAGCCGGGTCCGGGGTGTATTGTATGGGTTGGTCCGGGGGTAAATAGGGTGTGTCAGGGGTATGGGGTTGGTCCGGGTATGCGGAGATGTGCCTAGGGGGGTCGCCGGGGGTAGGTATGGGGTGTGGTCGGGGTAGTGAATAGGGCTGACACTTGTAAGGGTGTGGTGTGTGGTCCAGTGATTTGGGGTTTTTAGGGTTTGTATGGAATACTGGGGGGTTTGGAAGTATGGGTGTTGACCAGGGGTATGGGATGTGGTCCGGAGGTACGGGGTGTGGTCGGGTAGTGCATAGGTTTCGAAAACTTGTGAGGTTGGGTGTGGTCCGGTGATATGGGGTGTGGTAGGGGATATAGAGTGTGGTCACGAAAGGGGGGGGTCCGGAGGTCTGGGGTGTGGTCGGGGTATTGCATAGCCTACACTTGTGAGGGTGTGGTGGTGGTCCGGTGATATATGGTGTGGTCTGGGGATATGGGGTGTGTGGTCCGTGAGGATTATGGGGTGTGGTCTTGGAAGTATGGGCTGTGGTCTCTGGGTTGAGGTATGGTGGGGACTGTATCCGGGGGGGTTATGGGGTGTGGTCCGGGGGGGGTATGAGGGTTAGGTCCGGGTCCGGGTGTTATTGGGGGGTGGTTCCGGGGGTAATGGGGGGTGTGGTCAAGGTAGGGGGTGTGGTCCGGGTGTATGGAGATGTGGTCCTTAGGGGGTGGCTAGGGGTATAGAGGGGTGTGGTAGGGGTATGGCATAGGGGTGACAATTTGTAAGGGTGTGGTGTTGTGGTTACAGTGATGGGGGTTGATCTGGGGATATGGGGTTGGTCTTGGGAAGTAAGGGTGTTGCCCAGGGTATGGGGGTGGCTGTGGGTGTTGGGTGGGTACGTGGGTATGTCCGGGGGTATATGGGTTTTTTGTGTGTGGTATGTGGGTAGGGGGGTGTGGTCCGGGGTATGGGAGTTTGGTCTGGGCGTATGAGAGGGGTTGGGGGTGGGGTTATGGGGTGTGGTCCGGGGATAGGAAAGACGTGGTCCGGGGTGTGGGGTAGGGAATGGGTCCGTAGGGGTGTGGTCCGGGGTAGGGTTTTTTTTTTTGGGTGTGAGTCTGGGTATTAGCTGGTGTGGTCGGGGGTATGGGGTGTGGTCGGGGATATGGAGACGTGAGCGGGGGTATGGAGATTGTGGTCCGTAGGGGTGTGGTCCGGGGTATGGGGTGTGGTCGGGGTAGTGCATAGGGCTGACACTTGTGAGGGTGTGGGGTGTGGTTCAGGGATATGGGGTGTTGTCTTCTATGGTTCGAGAAGCAACATATATTGGACGGCTATTCCCCAAAATAAGTGGTATTTGGGACCGTCGTCCCTATTTGGGGCTTTGGATGATTCCTGGATGGTTTTGGATGTTCCCATGTCTTTTCGGCTCCTTTGTGTTTCAATGGTTGATGAGAATGTCTGGACACCAATTCAGTTGTTTTGGTGTCAAATAGTACAAATAATGATTTAAAGAAAAGTGGACACTTTGGATTGTTTCAGATGGTACTGGATGGTTCATGGTGTTTACGGCTCCTTTATTGACAAATTGGTTGTTGAGCATTGCCTGGGAACTGAAATTGCCATTTCTGGCACAGTTGTTTAGGCTCCTTTAAAGAAAAGTTGTCACTTTGGATGGTCCCGGATTGTTTCTGGAGGTTCCTGGTGTTTTTGGCTATTTGTGTTATACACATAGTCAGTAGTGTCCACTGTAAACGAGCCTCGACATTTTGCCCACCCAACCGAGATCAATTGTGACATGAATCCATTATAAGTTTGATCTTAGTAGATGATTCCCACTTCACAGTGGCCACCAATCCATCATGATCAATGACATGCTATGGTTATGAGTAATTACCCACACACTGTGTCCATGAACATTGGCGAGTACGTTCGCCTGTTTTTACACATGTTGGAAGCCTTGTTAGGAAATGGTTCGTTCGGCTATTTTTCAGTCCCGTATGTCAACCAAATTACACCACATTATAGACAATAAGTTATCTGGTTGTCAGCTCTACGAAGTGAGTATAGGTTAACCGTTTTGTCATGGCACTCTCTGAATCTGGCACAGCAATCATGGTGATTTTTGCCATAGAGTTAGCATTTATACCCTACCAAAATACCACTCTTAAAATAACCATTTTCGGATTTTTTGAATGGTTCTCCAATAATCCAAATTCACATTTATGTTATTGATGATAATATATTCTACAATTAGAGCTTTTACGAAGAAAGAAAATGCCGTTGAGCACCGGGCCTTCGCAAACGACGTCGTGAGTTCACTCATGTCATATGCGTTAAGCACAGAGTACGTGTGACAGGTAATAGGCCTCTATTGAAGCAATGTGTGCACAGTGAATAGGGGAAATGGACAGTAACTGCCAAGATAGACACACAAAAAAACAATAATAGGCAACACCAAATTGGCCATTTCCATTCAAAATGGTCAAAATAATGATGTGTAAACAGTACATATTGATGGTTCCTGTTATGTTTTGGATGGTTCCGGGTTGTTTGGATTTTGTGCTTCAACGGTAATGAGCACTCTCAGTGTAGGAACTTTGTGTGTGCTACACATGATTGGGTGCCCATTTTAAATTTTTTTTAACACGAGGACAGGTAGTGAATAAGCTTTTATTGATGGTTGCGTTCTCTGGTCCTCACCCTAGTCTGTCACGCCCCTGAAAGAGATTTTATATATTCTCTCGGCCGTATGGTAAGTTGGTTTCTTGAATTCATTTAAGTTAACATCTAAAATGTAAAAGTCGATAACTGAAACAATAAAAATATAGCCGACTAAAAGTTATGGCGGGTGATTACGAAAAATGTCTATTGGTAATCCGCAGGATGACTAAAATTTTTGGTGGATTACCAAAATTTCTACCTTGGTATTCAGCCGGATTACCACATTAGCGTTTCTTATTTCTAACGCTGTAGGGGACACCTGATATGTGAATTCTCGTTGCACCTTCAATGATGTGAACGCACCCTCTTCTTGTAAATCAGGGCTATATAGGGATTGCGAACGTAGTTTATTTATGGGGGTTAA